>JANAVB010032838.1:0-93788 GCA_029216955.1 Iris pallida
GTTGGGCGGAGACAAAGTCCACTACCAACTATCCCAATAAAAGAAATGTACAATAAATCGAGCGATAAAAATAGCAAGACGAACCAAGCTCAATTGTCTTCGAAGGAATGGAGAAGACCACGGCCTTGGCTAGAATACCTACGGAAAACATGACCACACACCTGGGGAAAAACTAGGTCCTCAGACGGACGTAGCAAGATACAGGAAGAACAAGCTAATATGAACTGTCAGAATAAAATAATAATAATGACTATCCTAGTCACAAATATGCAAAGAAGATTCTAACTGCCTAATGTGCAATTTAGAGGACAACTTTCATGCGCATGGGTGGGATTTTAGGCTATGTGTACGTAACTGGCATCCAGTCATCTGTATCCGGCCGTAACGTCCAAAACGTCAGAGGGTATCTGCAATATATCCACACAGTTCCATCCGGAGACTGTGGCTTACCTGTTTGGCTTCCCATACGCACTAGCGACTGTCCTCCGCCAATAATCCCATTGTTCAAGTCATGTCCATGGCTCGTCCAGTTTTGTAACTGCTTGAGTCTCTAAAAATCCTGGTCATAGCAGTTACGATCATCTACCGTCACACGACTTTAGAGATAGCTAGTCAATAAGTCGTGCCCCTAATAAAATATCCCAAACCGTGTAGTGTAAGTGTCATGGCCAGCGGAGATATAAAAATATCCCGCACTAAGAGGGTAGTCAACTACAACTAAGTCATCATGCATAAAATAAAATAACGACTAAATAAGTCGCTTGCACCCAAGTGTGGCTTGGACGCGCAATTTATAACAAAGGAAACTAACAATATGAAATAAAGTAAATAATACAGTAAATAAATAATTGTCAGTTAATTAGCAAGGTATACTTGTCTGTTGCGACGCCTGGTGAGCTGCCTGGTGTGGTACAATAAAGGTGGCACAAGATCGACTTCGATGTTACATCTATGCAAGGGAGCCTCTGATGGTGGCACGGACGGTTCCATTGGGTCCAGAACGGTCAATTTAGTTAGGGTGGACATAAAGTAGTCTAGGATTGGCGAGGGAAAATGAAGATTGAGACTGGTCATGCAGGAGGAAATTCAAAAAAAAATGATAATAATATATATTCCATTTTTAGAAAACTATTTATAATACTTGAAAACTAGTTTTTATGAGTCAAAATAATTATAGAAAAATACTTAAAATCAAGAAAATTTTATTTTTGGCTAAAAACTCCAAGTTTGTAAAAATATAATTTAAAGAAACTATATTTTTATTAGTTCAAAAATACTTTTAGTTTAAGTACTTGAAAATACAAAAATTTATTTTTTTGGCCACAAATACTTTAAGTTTGTAAAAATGGAATTGACAAAAAAACTAGAAATTTTATTTAGGACTTAAAACTCCTACTTTTGTCAAACCAATTTTTTTTGATAAACTATTAATTATCTATTTAATTAATAAAATAGAATATTAATAATTAAAATGTATATACTATGCTCAAAGTAACCAAAAGTAATACTACTAAAAATATTTATATTTAATTGGAGAAAATATTTATATAAAACTGGAGGGACTGTACTGCTGGTAGCAGCAATAATAATAATAATAAAATAATAATAATAATAGTAATAATAATAATAATAATAATAATAATAATAATAATAATAATAATAATAATAATAATAATAATAATAATAATAATAATAATAATATGACATATACTAAAAAGAAGAAGAAAACAAAAAAATAACTAAAACACAAAAATAATCACAACAATTGATACAAACCAAATAAGAATAAAAATAAATAATTAATTAAATATCATGCAGCAGTTGCTGCTATTCTTCTCTAGTAACATAACACAAAAAGTAAAAAAAATATCAAAAGAGAAGTAAGAGTGAGTCCAGAGGAGTGGAGAGGGAAATCGAGAAAGGGGGACGAGCTCGGGGCGGCGCCGGTCTGTGCGGAGGCCGGCGCCTAGATCCAGGTGGCGGCGGTTGGTCTTTGGGAGGCGGAGGGAAAAAGAAAGAGGGGAAAGGAAGAGAGGGAGCTGGCGGAGAAGAAGAGATAGGCGGCAGAGATCTCGCCGGGGCTCGGCGGGAGGAACGGGAGAGCGGAGGGGGAGCTCGGGGTGCGGCGAACCGGCGGGGAAACTCGGAAGGGGAGGTCGGCGAGGCGCAAGGGTGTAGGCGCGCGGCGGCTAGGGCTACGGTGCTCCGGCACTGCGGCTAGGCGCTGCAGAGAAAGGCTAGGGCGGAGAAGATCAGGGTGTTTGGGACTCGGCGCACGCGGCTGTCGGCGGGAATAGGGACGGTAGCGCGCCGGCCGGCCAGAAAGGGGCGCGAGCACGGCGACCCTCACCCGACAGAGAGAGTGGCGGCGGATCAAGGGCGGAGATGACCACTCCGGCGAGATGGAGGCTAGGGCGGAAGAGGGGTTTCGCGGTGGCCGACGGCGGAGGCTCTAGCCACGAGTGGCGTTGGTGAAGGCGTGGTCGGGCTGCGCGCCAGCGGTCCGACGCTCACGCTGGTGGCCGGCTCGGCTGGGAGCGGCGAAGGGTTCTCGATTACGGCGGAGGTGTTCATCGGCAGACCGAGGTAAGGGTGGTGGTGGTTTGTTGTTTTCTGTTTTAATTTGTGATTTTTGTTTGGGGTTTTGGTCGGGTTTGGCTTGGGAGCGGCCGAAAAGTGGCCGGAGGAGAAGTGGGTGGCGGTGGTGGTATTGGCGACGGACGGGGCTGGAAGTGGTGATGGTGGTGGTAGATCTGGGGTTTTGGGGAATTTCGTCGTGGTGGGAGTCACCGGTGGCGGTGGACTGGCCGTGGTGGTGGTGGCGGGTGGTGTCGGAGGAACGTGGTGAGGGTGATGGCGTGATGTTGGAGGCTTGTGGCGGCAGGCTGGTGTTGGGACAGCAGGTGGTTGGGCCGAACGAGACAGGGGGAGGCAGAGGGTTAGGATTAGGATTAGGGTAGAAATTTCTATTGTGTCGGGGGAAGTGTCCGACTACGGAATCAATGTATTTGTATAAACATGGAATAAGATATTGGATGGTGGAACACTGGACACGGTGCACTCACTTCATGGAGAAATATTTGTGGAGGAATAATGTGGATGATAAAAATATTGGAGGAGTACCTGCCTATTTATAGGATGTAGGAAGTTCCCAATTGGATAGGAACTAGGACTATTCAAAACCCAAATTAGATAATTCTTCTACTTATTTAAAAATCAAATCCAAATATAAATACAAATTCTAATTTAAATCAAATTAAATTTTAGTTTAAAATCGACTAGGATAAATCAAATCTTCAAATATTTATCTATTTAAATAATTCCAAAAATCAAATCAAGATTTAAATGGTCACAATAACTTCCAAATATATTTTTCAAAATACCAATAATAATAATTTCGAAAATAATAAATATTTTTAAATATCTTTTTGAATAATAAAATATTAATATTAATAAATCTTAAAAATTATATTTTTATTTAAATTAGACTAATAAATAATTATGAAATAAATATGTAGGTACAAAATGATGTTCTCATAATTATGTTTTTCTAGCATACAATAAAAATATTATTTATTACTAATAATTATGAGAAATGAAAGACTTTATAAATAAAATAACAAACTTGAAAAATTTTGGAACGATAACAAAATAATTATTATGTATATTATTTTGAAACTTTAAAAATAGAAAAATAATATTTTCAAAAATATGTACGCTCGCACATAATCGCACTCGTCGAGCAATTTCGAAAAATAAAATTTCGTGCGCGACGTAAAATACGACTACACGACGTACAATACAAAATTTAAATCAGTACTAATTTTAATAAATAGAAAAAATAGTAGAAATTTAGGGGTTTTACACGTTTGATGTCTTTACCTCTGCCAACGGAATAGCTTTCGCCCATTTGAGTAGTCGGTGATTGCGAGAATAAATCGGTGCCCTTTGGACGACGGTAGGGTAATTGGGCCAACAATGTCCATTCCCCATGCTTCAAATGGCTAAGAAGCCACTGTTGGGTGCAAGAACTCAGATGGTAGATGTATGAAATCTGCGTGGATCTGACAAGCCTTGCACTTCTTTGCGTAATCGATTGCATCTGCTACCATCGTAAGCTAGTAGTAACCCATCCGACGAAGACGGTCCTGTAACTTCGGGCTCGGTTGGTGAGCCCCGCAAACACCATCGTGATCCTCATATTTGGCTTCTGCATTTGACAGACATCTTAACAGTAGTCCGTCGTAAGATCGTCGATATAAACATTTTCGTTTCTCTGTCATAAAAGAATCTGAGAGAACGCCTTGTGATTGAAGTTGCTTCTTTTACATTCTCAGGCAGAATTCCGTAGACCGCAAAGTTGATGAACGGGAGTCTCCAATCTTGCACATCATTCTCGAGTTCTGCATCCTCTTCAGCTACCCCTGTGT
This sequence comes from Iris pallida, assembly GCA_029216955.1. Taxonomy (NCBI): domain Eukaryota; kingdom Viridiplantae; phylum Streptophyta; class Magnoliopsida; order Asparagales; family Iridaceae; genus Iris; species Iris pallida. The sequence continues at coordinate 4,431 of JANAVB010032838.1, forward strand.
GATCGGAGGTGGGGATGCTGTCCTGAGCAACTTGACCACTAAGGATTCAGCTTGTGGCATTGGCTTGCCTGAGGGTGTCGGATCGAAACTTGGTTGTTGGCTCGTCTTGGGAAGACGGATGACAATTGGCTCGGCAAGGGACTTTGTGTCTTCCGGTTGCCTTTGAGTTAATTTTGGCAATCGGATCACCATCGGCGTTACAGAGGGCCTTACATCTTCCTGTTGCCTTTGATTGGATTTCGACAGTCGGATCATCATCGGCCCTATGACAGGTTTTGGCTCCTAGCTGGATCTCGGGAGTCGGATGACCATTGGTTCCAACTGCGTAGGTGAGGCAGGAGAACCGAGCACCTCTTTATGCAAAGTCGCGACGAGGGGTACGACCTTACCAGTTTTATGGGCCTGGAGATGAATTCTCAAGGGTTCTTCTGGCCCTGTGATGGCCTCCAGTTCGTCAGTTATATGTTTCCTGGATTCATCATATAGACAAGCCTCCGAAGAGTAATAAGATTCAACCCCTTTGAAGGAATTGATGTCGGCGAATTCAGTCTTCACAAAGCCATGCTTACTAACATACTTAAAGCACTGGTGAAGTATAGATGGCACGATCATGTAGTCATGTATCTATGGACGCCCCAGAAGGATGTTGTATGACGTGTCTGCATCTATGACATAGCAGGTAACCTCCGTTTTTAGGTCGCCAATCTAACATTTCAGGCGAATCTTCCCTAGGGGATAGCTCCTTTCCGAGTTGAAACCGTAATGGCAGTATTGGTCGCCACTAGCCGGTTCATAGGGATGCCCAGAAGTTGGAGTAAGCTTTTCGGGATGATGCTTATCGACGAGCCAGGATCGATGTGCATCCGATCCACCTTGATGTCGCCTATGTATCCAATGTAGTACAAGGGGAGATCATGCATGTTGGTCTTGATAAACATGTCCTATGGAGTAAATATGATGTTGGGCATTGCATCTGTGCCATCACTGCCTTGTAGATCTGTTGACAAGTCTTTCCCGGGAGGCTTGACCTGGGCTAAGTAAGCGTCAGCATTTTGGATTGCTTCGCTCAGTGCGACACGAAGATCCTTAGAGAGCCTTAGGAGCTCGTATAACGACAACTTTGTCGGTATATTAGCCAATTGTGCTAATATGTCAAAGTTGTAAGGTCACTCCAGCCCCTGAGATACATCATTACAGAGTGGCCTGTCGAAGAGGGTTTCCTTTGGCTTGGACCTATCTGCCGGTGGAGGCTGAAATGGCCTTGGAACATCAGAGGGAGGCAACTTTGCAGGCTGAGGATCTTCGACTGAGCTGTCCAGTGTGGGCTGGACTTGTGCCCCAGACCGGGTAACAACGGCTGTCGCTTCTTCAGCTTTGACTGAAATTGTGTGACAGGATCTAGACTTCCTACCCTTCTTCTCGTTGGTAGAAGATGACACTGCCTGGGTAACTTCGGGCACCAAGTCTGGATGCACCCACATGATCTCTCCTCGTAATATGGTGAGAGGCACCAATCCAGATGTCTGATTCCGGACGGATGGAAGATTAGTAACCTCCATCGTTGTCCGAGGGACAGGTATTACCTCGTCTGGAATGCTTGTTGGAGGGAAGTCACCGAATTGAATTGACACCATGTTCACTGCTACGGTAACCTCTTCAAAGTCTATCGACAGAGCTTTGGAGTCTATAAGACTATGGATGTACCGCTTTAATTGGAAGCAGTCATGAGTGGAATGATAGACATAGCGGTGGAAGTGGCAATATTTTGGGTCCTCTATTTTTGCCGCTCGGGGCTCGCACCTTGGTGGAGGGAGCTGGATCCTACCCCCTTGTAAGAGCATATCGAAGATAGGTTTGACATGACTATCTTCAAATGAGTAATTCACCTTGGGCCACTGACCTTCCGCCTATTTTTGTTTGGGCTTCTAGGTCGCATCAGCGACCATGGCCTGTTTGCCCTTATTGTCCCGGTTGGAGGTGGTGCCACTGATGTTGTTGCTGGAGGTGGAACCAGGACGTCTGCCCTTATCTTCTCCATCTGGGATGTGTAATCCCAGATGGCGAGCCTTCTTCAATTTTGCCTCTGCATTGGTAGCACTTATGATGAAGGTCGTCCAATCACTGAATTGATCGTCACTCATCCAGAGGCTAATTGCGGGAAGCAACTTCTTCTGGCAGATTTCAATCAAGGAGCTCTCGGGATTGCCTTGGGGCAATCTCATTAGGGTTTGGCGGAACCGCTCGATCTAGTTTCTTGTTAGCTCCCTCTCTCCCTGAACGACATCCATGAGAGATGACATCGTCACATCATGCCCCACTTCGTAGAATCTCTCCAGGAACATGTGCTTGAAGCCGTCAAAAGAATGGATGCAATTTTCGGAAAGATTGCGGTACCAGTCGAACGCGATCCCCTCCAATGCTCCGATGAATAGTCGTGTAAGGATGGCATCACTATACGACAAGTGGTCGGTTGTGACTTCAAAGCAAGTCATGTACCGACTGGCAGAGGTCTTCCCGTCATATGAATCGATATGAAACGGCTTGTACCGTGGTGGAAATGGCACATCTCTCCATGCAATGGGATACGGTTGCCGTATTTTAAGGTCCCAAAAGGAGTCTCGGGCATTAAATATTGCTCGAAGCTCTTGGACTTCCCTTCTTGCCTCCTTCGCTTCGCCCACAGCTGAAGGAACGGATGCTCCTAAAGGATCATCACCCAAAGGAGGAGCGGTCATATTGAAGTCTGTGTTGACTGCGGGTCCCAAGCTTGTTTGTCCGGGCGTCCTTGTTGGTTGAGTTGGCAAGGCGACTTTGATTTCGTCTACAGACTTGACCAAGGATATGTGCATGGCCTCAAGTACTTCTAGACGTTGTCAGTCAGTAGGCGCTTCATGATCATCATCAGCCATAAAGACTGACCTCACGTGGGTAGAGGTGGAAGGGATCGTAGCAGAGGTGCTCTCTGTGTCGTACCCTTGTACAGAAATCATCGGAGAATGTAGGAATGTCATCTTCCTCGAATTCGGAGGGGGTGCTACCCCCTGTACAGGAAGCCGCATCGTCTTGGCGAGGGAGGTGGCCATCAGGGAAGTCCAAGTCTGTTGCACAGTTCTGGGGTTCTCTACCCCCTGTGTGTGCTCTTGGTACACCGGGTTGTCGCATATATTGAGGGGACTGCTACCCCCATCTTTATATACTTCCTAGGAGGCCGAAAGTGCACTCCTATGTGCTAGAAGCTTCTTTTTGGATTGAGTGCCTAAATAGACACCCCCTGTGGTTGCCGGCGGCAACCCTCCAGATGAGAGTTTTCTTGCAATACTGGCCGAGATTGCCGAGTTGAAAGAGCCTGTCTTTTTTTATTCTTTGCCAGGAGGAACCTACTGAGTTTTCTTGCAATACTGGCCGAGATTCCCGGCATTTGCACCTTTTTTTGAGTTGTTGTCGGACTGGTGCTGGCTGTTGCAGTCGTTGGAAAACTGATTGCCGACCTTCAGGTGCTGTCGATTTGTCGCAGCAGCAGTTGATGATGACTTGGGTGCAACAACATTCCGAGAGGGACCCATCGCATGCCAATGTTTCCACCTTGCATTTGTGAGTAATCACCTCATGCAAGTCGGTAGCAAGCTGATCTACCTTTTCACCAAACTTGTGGACTCGGGTATCCCGAGCGCACATGTGCTTAGGTATCATGTTTGCTCCCAGATCCGAGGCTAGTAAAAGCACTTGCTCTGGATCGTTGGAGGGAGACTTTGAAGACCAAATCTGTCCGTTGGCCCTGGGGGACTGGACGCGGGTGGTTCTGTACAACTTTCCATTAGGAGCCCGTGTAACAGTAAACGAGACCCGTTGACAGTCAGCAACTTGGACAGTTGACTGGGCTTGTTCGGCCCGCACTGTCCTAGACTTCTTTGTCTTAGCACCCAAAGGCGCATAGTAAAAAGAGTCAAGATTGATACATCCCACATCCTCAATGGGCCGCATGGAGTCGGGCCCGCATGAGAGACGGTTGAATACAGAGCTTCTGACAGGGCCGCATGAGACATCCTGTCTGAGGCCCGGATTGGTTGCCGTATGGGCTATCTTCCTGCGGCTAGGGCTGGCTGCCGCATAGGCCATCTTCCTGCGGCCAGAGTTGGCTGCCGCATAGGCCGTCTTCCTGCGGCCAGAGTTGGCTGTCGCATGAGTTGTCTGCCTACGGCCAGAGTTGGCTGCCGCATGGACAGACTGCCCATCTCTCTTACGCGACTTCTTCTTTGTCCGTATAGATTTTCCTTGTGCCCCCAAAAAGTCAGTATCGTAGTATTTTCCTCTGCTAGATTTGGGGACAGTGGGGTCCTCTGCGGTCGAAAGTAAAGCTGCATTAAAGCTTTGGTCACCGTCTTGGGCTGCAGAAGGAGCTTCTTCGAGAACTTGGTCGGGAGCAACAGTTTTGTGAGCCGACGTCCTGCGAGTCCTCTTTGGGTTGGCTCGCATCTATGACGGGGCTGGCGCTCCCTTGATAGAGCAATTCTTCGAAGGCTTGTTAGTCAAAACAAACCACAAGCATCTGCTGTGTAGAGCCGAGCTTGGACACGTCAGATTGCATCACCAGCTTCTCATCAGAAGAGAAGGACGTCCCCAGCAGAGTCGCCATCGTGTTTGCCATTAAAAATCAAAGACATGTATTACAAAAATATTAAAATTGATTGCAAACTCGCTTGTACAAAGAAAAGTCTAGAAAGAAATCCTAGGAAACAATCTAAGTACAATTGTTTAGTTTTTGATTCTTGGGGGTGACGGTGGAAGCTCGGGAAAGTGTATCAACTCTGCCTTAATCCGTGGACTACCTGACGCAATCTTTAGCTCTTGAAGAAATTGCCTTTCGAAGGTTGCCAGCCTTGGATTGCCAACCATTTGCATGGGTGTGGTGCCCTGCTATTTATAATAATTTCGGGATGAAGGATATTTTGAGCCGCATAGATGGCCACGTGGCAAATTCCTGAGCCACACGGCCGTAATCATGCCTCGAGACTCGGTCTGTGACTGATAGCTGGGGATTTGTTAGGATTTGTTGTGATTTGTCGTTGTAGAAAATCTGAGCAGTTGATACCTGGTCAACTTGTCACGTGCATCAACTAATCTTCTGTGGCGAGCCGCATGAAGGATGTCTCCTGGCCGAGCCGCATGAGGAATGTCTCATGGCTGAGCCGCATGAAAGAATGTCTCATGATCGAGCCGCATGAGCCGCATGAAGGATGTCTCATGACTGAGCCGCATGAAGGAATATCTCATGACCGAGCCGTATGAAGGAATGTCTCATGACCGAGCCGCACGAAGGATGTCTCATGATCGAGCCGCATGACGAATGTCTCATGACCGAGCCACATGAAGGACGTCTTGTCACGACCCGCACCCTAGAGTAAGGGCACGAGACGTGGGTACGTCCAGCCTACGCCGTAGTGTCGGCGGTAGAACGCTGTCCTAGGTCAAACATCTAACAGTATAAAGGTACCTGTACAGTATATACTCTCCGAATGGTGGTGACATAGCAATACAGTCTCAATCACATCTAAGGTAGAGTACGATAAAAGATAGATAGATATAGAACGAAATGAATCCACAGAGATACAATCAGATAGAGGTCTAAGTGTCTAAGATCACATCTCCATAAATATCAGATAAAACAACTCCCAGTACATATATAATAATGTATCAATGAGAAAGACAAGGTAAGAGTCTAAGCTAGCAGTCTAAACCACTGGTGGTAGATCCTCTACTGCAATTGGGTCCAAGTCACAAGTGTTGTCGAAGCTACACCATAATGGGTAGACACCAGAGCCTCATCATTCACTGTAAAATTTTCAACAAGTCCAGTCAGGACAGGACCAAGCACAGTACATCTCAACAAATCATAACAGAATAGGAAATATAATCATGCTAGAGATTAAGATACATGAAACTGAAGAATAGCATAATGTAAAAGAGAGAGAGACTGTAAGTAAATATCTACAGTATAATAGAGAACTAATCAGTGATTCTAGTGATTTAGAGTACAAGATAAAACATGTGAACAGCTGGAGGGTGATTCATGGCTATACTAAAGAGGTGATTCATGACTATTCTACTTTAGAATTATTTACATGCTCATTTATACTCCCCCATCCCCAATCAATGTATAAGGATCCAGTCAAGTTACATTAAGATTCATGACTATACTACTGCCCATATAGGGTGATTCGTGAGTGATTCATGAAGATTTGTGAAGGCTCTGTGATTCATGAGAGTACAGGAATCACAAGCTGATACATGAAGATTCATGAAAATAGAAGCATGAGATACATGATGTAAGTGAAACACACGAGACAAGAGTATCTGATGCTCCCGAAAGGGATAACATCTCATGAAGGGATCCATATAGTACTAATACGTGATACCAACGTGTCACCATCAAGTAAAATAATCTAAAGCAGGAAATATAATCCTAAACAGGGTATGAAATGATCAGAGAATGTACTCGTCTGGTATCCTGAATATTCGAAGAGAATATACTGTTCGAGGAGTGGTGTCTGTCTCCTATAGAACAGTACAAGTCACAACAAGTCTAAAATAAGGAAATAGACTGCTACAATGCATCTACATGAAGTTTGGGGTCAATTTAGGCTAAAGTCAACCTTTGGTCAACTCTAGTCAACCCTAACAGTCAAACTAGGTCAATTCTAGTCTAATTTAGTCAAACTAGGTCAAACGAGATTAAACTTGGTCAAACTAGTCTAGGTTGGTCAAACCTAGGCTTAACAAGCCAATTCTAGGTCAACTAGCTAAATACCACACAAGTCACCTATCCTAGTGATACACACATGCTGTAGGCCAAATACCTAGGCCATAGGCCAAATACAAATAGGCAAATGAAAACCCTACTACACATTACACATAGGCTAGTATAACTATTTACCCAAATATATATATATATATATATATATATATATATATATATTATATATATATATATATATATATATATATATATATATATATATATATATATATATATATATATATATATATATATATATATATAATATATAATATATATATATATATAATATATATATATAATATATAATATATATATATAACTATTTACCCAAATATATATACATACATATATATATATATATATATATATATATATATATATATATATTTTTATATATATATATATATATATATTTAATATATATATATATATATATATATATATATATATATATATATATATATATATATATATATATATATATATATATATATATACATAACAACTAGCAGTAGTAAAAAATATATATATATATATATATATATATATATATATATATATATATATATATATATATATATATATATATATATATATATATATATATATATATATATATATATATTAAATATATAGACATAACAACTAGCAGTAGTAAAATAACAACAGAATGCAGTTTAATAGCTTACATGAAGAAGGTAGCAAGATAGATCCTCCTCAGATGAGTGACCAACTGGCCAACCTAATAGGTTCGAATAAGAAAACCCTTAATAAGGGTAAATCAGTTAAGAATACCAATCTGTATGAATTTCCTACGGAATTAGAGGAGTTGAACAATGGACAATTCCAAAAGTTCAACCTAAGAAAATATATCAAATAGGTACGTTTGATTTCAAGTCTTCCATTGCAATCAAAACAATGGAAAGGACAGTGCAAGTCTCATATAATGAACAAATAATCAAGTTATTATCTGAAGATGATATCTCTAATTACAGAGATAAATATAATTTCATTCATATTGGATTAATACAGGTAGCATTAAAACCTTTAATACTTCAAGGTTTAAATGCATCCCTATTGACATCTCTAAGAGATGGACGATGTTTGGACTGGGCACAATCCCTAATGGGAGTCATGCATACAAGCCTTTGCCATGGTCCAGTATATTTTAATGTTTATCCCAATTTAAGCTTATCTCTAACAGATGCAAACCTGTTAGAAGCTGTGTCTTTAAATTTAAAGACATTCGGTTATAATTTTCTTCCTGGATCTGAAACTATAGCAATAATCTATAGAGTTTATTTTAAGGTGTTAAATACTTTAGCCCCCAAATCTAAACACCTTACTAAACCAGGACAGACTACTTTAGTAGAGACTAATCTTTTGACTACTAAAGTAGCTACTAATAGAATAATTAAATGGAAAGAAATAAACTTTCCTAATGAATGGACTCTGAATATGGCTGTACCTCCGAAACCCATAATGGATTCGAAAATAGACCAAATAATTCAGACTCCAGATGGCGATGTGGAAGTTAGATTTACTCCACAAGTAAAAGCCAGAATCTCCACATCAAGTTCCAGGAGATTCATAACTGAGAAATCTATCTCAGATAAGCAATCAGAAGGTGAATCTTCTAATATAGAAGAAAACAAAATACAAAAGATTCAAATAAATGAATCTAATGTCGTTCACCCAATATATGCTTCCAAATCAGATTCTCAGTCATCTAAATTAGATGAGGAACTGACAATGTCGAAAATGGCATTTAATTTTTAATGGATTATAGACTCTCACTAGCTATGATTGAATGCTGTAAGAAAGAATATTACAGCGAAGAAAATAGAGAATTTAGAGAATGGTTTCAACACCAATTCAAAGTTCATCAGCGTAGAGAATATAGAAAAATGTATGAAGAAGACCTTCCAAATATGCAGAAGGTACGATGGTTCCGAGATTGGTTCCTTGAAGAATATCTTAGTAGAAGAATAGGACATATAAATGTCATAGAGGAGCAATTTAAGATTTGGACCACTAAGGGAGGACAGAAAATAAAATCGTTATATCCTCATAATGAATCTCTTAAAATATCTGCTCCATTCAATACTAATATTGAGGCTAATTCGTTCTATAAGGCTATAGAACATGAGAAAGCCACAATAAAGGAGTTGCAGAAAATAATACTGCAAAATAATTACACTAATACCTTTATTCAAGTCATGGGTAGGCAATTGACCCGAATAGAGGAGAATATTCAGAAGCTAAATGATAAGTTTAATTCGCTCAAAGGAGTAGAGCTTCATGAGAGTCCTATTGTTAAACCCAAAATAGAAACAAGTAGGATTCCAATTAGACCTCCAATGGAAGTCACCGACTACAAGTTCAGATCTAAATCAGAATTTACAAAAGAAGATCTGAAAGAATTAGTCGAACAATTCAGAAATCAAAGCGTTAATGTACTCTCTGAAGAAGAATTGGAGTACGAACGTCTTAAAGAGGAATTTCTGAATTATGATCCTAACAAGGCTAAGGATACACCTAAGCATCTTAATGTGCTACAAGGAGAATCCTCGACCCAGAATGGTCAAGAGTCTGAATCTGACTCTAGGTAAACTTGTTCTATCCTAGATGAACAAGTTAATCCCAATGAATTAGAGGAAATGTATAATTCTTTTAATTCAGTTCAAAACTCTTTAGAAACGGTTCAGAAGGATTTGAATCGAGAAAGAGTTAATACTGTCAAATATGACAAACCTAATTTGATCAAATATTATTACAAAAGACCTTCTCCAATGGATGTTTTGTATGAAGAGAATGATTCTATAATTCAGAATCATTACTGTGCTGGAGAAATCTATGAATGTAACATAGATGGTCTTTCTGATAAGCAAATACATGATCAATTACATCGAATATTGATGTATTCCAATGTTGCTAAAGCCGCTGGTAATAATGATCGCCAAATTGACTTATTTGTCGCCAGTGTATTTACAGGCATCCTACGAGGATGGTGGGACCATTGCCTGAGTAATGAGCAACGAATGGAAATAATAAATGTCACTAAGACAGAGGATGGACAGCAGAAATCTGATGCTATTTATACTCTAATATACAACATATTAGAGCATTTTACAGGACATATTTCTGATGGGGGGAGAATTAGAACCCTATTACAGAATTTACGATGTCCAACTTTGACTCATTTCAGATGGTATAAAGATACTTTTCTGAGTAGAGTCATGGCGCTTGATGATGCCAATGCATCACATTGGAAATCCAAATTTATTGATGGATTGCCCAACCTTTTTGCTGAAAAAATACGACAAAAGTTGAAGGAAAATAATAATGGAGAAATACCATATCAAAATTATACCTATGGAGCATTAATCAATGCTTGTGTCCAAGAAGGCTTAGCTTTATGTAATGATTTAAAGCTAAGGAATCAATTGAAATCGCAAAGGCTTTCGGAAAGAAAGCAATTAGGTGAATTTTGTAGCCAATTTGCAGTAGATGATTATAAGCCCTATGATAAGAAAGGAAAGGCAAAGAAGGATTATAATATAGAAAAGGGGAATAAGCCCTATTATAGGAGAAAAAGGAAGAAGAAGTATCCCCAACAATATAAGGAGAAAGAAAAGGGGAAAAAGAAGAAATCTTCTCATAAGAGAAAATCCTCTAAGGAAATAAAATGTTATAAATGTGGCAAAATAGGTCATTACGCTAATAGATGTTATACCAAGAAGAAAATCCAAGAAATAGAGGATGAAGGGTTAAAGAAAACCCTGTACAAAATATTGATAAATTCTGATGAAGAATTAGGTTCATCAGACGAGTCTAGTGATGACGAGTCAATTAATATGTGCGAATGTGATAGTGAATGTAGCTGTGAGGAATGTTCCAATGAACATGATCTTGAGTATTATAAGTCCATAGTAGAAATGAATGGATTGTCAATTAATGTATTGACTGCTCAAGACAAAGGAGAGATAATTAAATCACTATTATCTACTGAAATCAGTAGAAATGCTAGAGAAAAACTAATAGATTTTCTTAGTATAGAAGAAAAGTCAACTAGTAGTTCTTTGAATGAGGAAGGAACTAATAAGAAAGAGGAATTTTACAGCATGGATGAAGTCCTCCGATGATATAGAAATAAGGAGGTAAAAGCTGTAACAATACAAGATCTCCAGAATGAGATTAAGGTATTAAAAAAAGAAATAAAAGAGTTAAAATCTCAAGATGAGATGACTCAAATAAGATTGTCTAATTTGGAGACAGTAGCAAAGAATATGATAATCCATACTACCGAGCAAGGGGAAAGCTCCAAAAGAAGTAATACTTCTACCCCTGGAGTTTCTGATGAGGAAACTGAGCCTCAACAGAAATTAGAGAAAATAGATCTCTATGTTACCCAAAAATGGTACATTCAAATAGATTTACTCATTAATAATGAGTATTATATTAAGAATTTGATTGCACTAGTAGATAGTGGTGCAGATCTTAATTGTGTTAAGGAGGGTGTGATTCCAATCAAATATTGTGAACGCACAACTCAAACACTTAGTGCTGCAAATAATAAAGCCTTGACAGCACCATATAAGGTTACAGATGTTAATGTCTGTAAAAACTCTGCTACCATACCATTGCAATTTGTGGTAGTCAAGAAAATAACTCAGCATGTTATTCTAGGGACTCCTTTCTTAGAAAAACTCATGCCAATAAAGAATATTAGTTTAAAGGGAATTTCTACTGTTTATAAAGGCAGAGAAGTAACCTTTAAATTTATTCGTGATCCAATGATCAAGATATTAAATGAAATAAGAGAAATTGATTTTAAAGAAAATCAAATCAATTTTCTCCGAGAAGAAATAAGGCAAATACAAATCTCTGATCAATTAAATAAGCCAGAGATTAAGGAAAAAATAAAACAGGTCGAAGAAGAGTTTAAACTTCAGACTTGTAGTAATCTTCCAAATGCTTTTTGGGATAGGAAACAACATATTGTTTCACTCCCGTATGAGGATAGCTTTAATGAAAAAGATATCCCAACCAAGGCAAGGCCGTGCCAGATGAATCAGCAATATCTGGAAATATATAAAAAAGAAATACAGGATTTAATAGATAAGAAGTTAATAAGAAAATCCTACTCTCCATGGAGTTGCACAGCATTCTATGTAATGAATAATGCTGAAAGGGAGAGAGGTGTACCAAGATTGGTAATTAATTATAAACCTCTCAATAAGGTTTTGAAATGGATCAGATATCCAATCCCTAATAAGAGGGATCTGCTCAATAGAATTGTTAGAGCTAGGATTTTTTCTAAATTTGATTTAAAATCAGGCTACTGGCAAATCCAGATTGCTGAGCAGGATAGGTACAAGACTGCTTTTACAGTTCCATTTGGGCACTATGAATGAAATGTCATGCCCTTTGGACTGAAGAACGCTCCGTCCGAATTTCAGAATATAATGAATAAAATATTCAATAATTATTCTGAATTTATTTTATCATATATAGATGATATATTAATATTTTCTAATTCTCTTGATGAACATTTTAAACACTTGAAGATTTTTAAGCATTTAGTCATCAAGAATGGGTTCGTGATATCTGCACCAAAAATGAAGTTGTTCCAAATAGAAATAAGATTTTTGGGACATAATATAGCAAATAGGACAATAATTCCTATTGATAGAAGTATTGAATTTGCTTCTAAGTTCCCTGACGAAATAACTGATAATAAGCAATTGCAAAGATTTCTTGGGGCATTGAACTATGTTTCTGACTTTTACAAGAACATAGCTCAGGATACAAAAATTTTGTATCAAAGATTGAAGAAGAATCCACCTGCCTGGTCAGAAGAACATACTAAGGCAGTTAGGATAATAAAGCAGAAGGTTAAGAATTTACCTTGCTTACACTTAGCAAATGCTGAATGGTTTAAAATAGTAGAAACATATGCCAGTAATATTGGCTATGGTGGCATCTTGAAGCAAAGAAACCCTGAGACTAATAAGGAAGTCTTAGTTAGGTTTTGCTCGGGTAAATGGAATGATACCCAACTTAATTATTCCACAATCAAGAAAGAAATTCTTTCTATAATAAAGTGCATACATAAGTTCCAAGATGATCTGCTTAATCAGAAGTTTTTGCTTAGAATAGATTGTAGCTCTGCAAAAACAGTATTGGAAAAGGATGTTAAAAATCTAGCGTCAAAACAAAAATTTGCTAGATGACAGGCTGAATTAGCTATTTTTGATTTTGATATTGAATATATTAAAGGTGAAGAAAATAGTCTTCCTGATTTTCTAACTCGCAAATTTTTGCAGAATGAGCAGGCGCGATAAGGGCAAGCAGCCCTGGGAGCCTCCCAAATGGGAGCAGCCCAAAAGTCGAAAGACTCACCGGAGACAAGACCAAATTCCTGTATGGAGAAATATTATTGTTTCAGCCGATAATACATCCAATGAGCAACAGAGGGAAAAATTTTCCTATCAAGAGGCGGCTACTCTTGCAGAAATGGAGACCATATATACTCAGAAATCGGCTGAGGAGGACATAATATGTCTGGATCGGAATGACATTCCTGTGTCACATGACACTTGGGATCCGTGGCAGCTCAAAGAAAAATACTTTGAGAGAAATTTTTATCCCATAAAAATGAGGGCGAGGATCCATTATGAATGAATGCTTTGCTCTACCAATTCAGCAGAAATCGAGCACTTTAGGCAAAATCCTAAAGATCCGCATTCGGAGATAGTATATAGTAAAATTACTATATATAAAATTCTTACCCCTCAATCGTGGGATTTGCATCCGAATTTTGAGAGGGCAATGCTCTTCAGGAACAATACGACTTCAATGAAGTTTACATATTGGGATTACATTGATGCTTTCTTTTATGTGTTCTATTATGAGAATGACAAAAGGAGGCATTCCTGGTTTATTAAAATATGTCCTTAAATATTAGAACAGGACATTCCCACCTGGTTCAATAAGTGGTAGAATTATTTTGGGGCAAACCTGGAAATATTGTCAGGACCATTGCTCAACTTGTTCGACGAATGGGTCGAGAAGGCAAAAATTTGCCAGAAAAAACAAAATTTTTATGATGAGGAGACAACCATGTTATTTTTCGTCTCTAATAATATTCCCCACATAATGAAGTGGTCTCTCAAATGTGCAGAGGAAGAATTTAGAATTTACAAATTAAAAAGAAATTTTCTCATCAAATGGTGGAACAGAATTGATGAGAAAGAAAAAATAGCAGAAATCAAGGCATCTCTTGCAGCAGAAGCCAAAGAATCAGAGAAGCTGCAAGAAGAAAAAATAATAGATTATGAGGATAATTACCTGAGAAAATATAAAGATTATATACTCAGGAAAAATCCTAAAATATCCAAAGAAGAATTAAAAAATCGCTGTCGCAAATATATTCATTCCCAAATGAAGGAAATATTTGGGGATACTATTTTCCTTGATCTAGATGATGATGATTCAATGAAGTCATCAGAGGCGTCAGTTGCAGCTCACGGAGTGGAGGATGAATCTTCCTCTGAAAGCAATAAGGAAGTGGTGGTTGAATCGTCTGCCTGTCACGCGCCACGAAGGCGACCCAGAAATAGTGAAGATGATAGAAAATAGAGGACAGCTGTGCGGCAGAGGAATAAAGGCAGAATTGACAGTGACAGCCACCAATAGCAATAATAGTGGAGGTTGGGCCTACAATCCAGAATCATGCCAAATTCAAGATGAGAAGGAATCTCCTTTAACAAAGCAAAAGGAGATGTGACATAAAGTTGAAGAGACACGTACGTGCCTAATCCACTACGTGTAACTTTAATAATTAGCTCGAGACGGTGCTGCTGGACAGATGACTTGCAATAACCGGATGCTGTCGGTTTGCCTTGAGTCTTTCTGTACTATAAATAGAGGCCTCTTGCCTCATTTGTGAGTGTGCTAAGTTTTTCTATTTTCTTCTGTAAGAGTGTGTGCTTGTACTACTACTATTATCAATAAAAGTTCAAGTTTGCTATTTCCAATCTTACTCTTCTACTCTTCTGGCCTTTTTGAAGATCCTGCTAACAATTTGTATCAGAGCCCTGATGGCTCGTGAGTAGGTGCGTTCTATCTTGCTAATTTCTTTATGTAGCTATTAAAATGTAATCTGTTGTTGTTTTACTACTGCTAGTTGTTATGTCTGAATGCTTAGTGATAGTTTGTATGGTGTGTCTATGTGTTGTGGGACGGCACCAAAGTCGCGTAGGCGTTTGATGGCAGAGAGTGCCGTGTTTAGCCGTAAATCGTTGACAGCCGTGCAACCTTTTTACTACCAGAAGAATTAGACCTAAGCCTTTTAGATATTAGCGATAGTAGTATTGATATTAACAACAGAATGCAGTTTATATATAACAAAACCCCCCATTTTATTAAAGACGGCGTAAAGACCACACAAAACCGTATACAAGGCACAAAATACCGAAGCCTATACAGGTATACCCAAAACAGAAGGAAGGGGGAGTCAAACTGGCTGGCGGGACAGCCGCCAGGGACTACGGGGGCAGCACAGACCAGAAAGCTGACGAACTGTGGGGGCACAAGATGCTCCGCTTAATATATATATATATATAAAGGGATATATATAATGTGTGTGTGATTGTGTGTGTGGGAGGAGAAAACAGTGTGTGTAAAACATGTGTGTATGTGTAAGAGTTTGCAAAGTGTGAGGAAATCTTAGAATGTGTGTGTGATAATTGATTTCAGTTTTGTGTGTGTCAATACACATGTGTGTGTGTGTGCTATGAGGATAGGGCAATGTGAGAGTGTAAATCATATGTGTGTGTATATGTTGAGGAAAACAGTGTAGTGTGAAGGGTGACTGTTTGTGGGTGTGAGGAAGTTCATTTGTGTGTTAGATGATACATTCATATGGGTGTGTGAGAGGAGCTGATGTGAGTGTGCAAGTGTGAGAGTGTGCAACATATGCATATGTGTGTGTAAGAGAGGAGTACAATGTGAGGAAAAATAGAATGTGTATGACAGATATAGGGCTATGTGTATGCATAGCATGTGAGAGTGAATGAGTGAATGCTGAATTGTGTGTGACAGGTGTGTGTGTACTGATTTGTGTGTGACAGCAAGTGAAGGAAATGTAAAAGGAACTAATGTTAATGATTATGTGTGTGAGTGTCTGTTATGGTGTGAGGGAATGTGAGAAAAACTGGGGATTAGTTTCAGGATTCCTGAAACTTGACAGGAATCCCAAACCCAACTCTCAAATCACAAACCCCATTGCAAAAACAAAATCAAAACTAACCTAACAATTAACTATCAGTTAACAATTATGTAGGTGTACTACATTAACAGTTGACATCCCAAAACAGGGAAGAAATGAAATCAAATTTCAGAATTTAACAAACCTTATCAGCCGTATCACTGAAAAATAGTGAATAATAGGAAAACCGATAATTCGAACCCAAATAATCACTAAAGTTATGAAACAAAGGTTGGTAATTAGTAATATATATGTGAGGCTACTATAGAGTGTATTCATGTCCAGGAATCAGATACAAATCGTGTCCAAACAAACACGTGTACACAGACACTGACAGTGCACGAACAATCATCGTGCACACGCGTGTAACACGCATCACAGACACGACACGACACGTGCTTGTGTCCAGGAATTCGCCTAGGATAGCTCTAGGTCTGACATACCCTGCATTGAGTCCACGAGTCACACAGACACGACACGACGTGTCAGTCGTGCCTGTGCACGTGCACAGCAGCCCGTGCGCGATAGCGTGCGACCAATGCGACCTCGATAATGCCACGCGTGGTGCACGAGATGCTCCCAAATTTTGGGAGCGTGGTCGCAGACGATGCCCCAAGATTTCCACAAAAAATCAGGACATGACGTGTCCTGTATCCGAAGATACAGGGCCCGTGATGCAGGACACGACCTACGGGCTCGTGCTGCGTGTCCACGTGTAAAAACATGACACAAATGGACACGAAACACACTACTACCTTCACAAAAATTAATACACACATCTAGATCTATAAATCCATGCAATTACATTTCAAAAATACGAAAATTAATTCCTAAGTGGCATTTCTACAAACACCTAATAAACCAATACGATACGTGTCCGATACGGACACGAAATAGACAATTTGTGCCCAAATCTCGTGGGCAGTTAGGTAACCCTAAAACCTAACCTATTATGCAAATAAGTCAGGAAGAAACAAAGATTTAGGTGGTTTACCTATTGAGTATCAAAACTCAAGGAAGAGCTTCAAAGAGGGGATTCCAAATGGCAACTCCAATTCTCCAAATGGCACACAAACTGAGGTGATCCTCCAAAATCAGTATATAAACATAAATTAGATCCTATTGCAAAAGATTAGGATTAAAAAGGAGCTAAAATGAATTAATTGAGATTTTTGAGCATAGGAAAAAATACCTTTCCACCAAAATTTGGGCAAACCTAAAAAGAGGCAAGAACACTCTTAAGAGACTACTTATAGGCAAGGAAAACCTAATAGTGGCTGCCATGGTTGGGTTAGGATTGGTCTTGGGCTTAATTCATGGGCCTATGGCTTAAACACTAGGCTAAAAATTGATCAGTCATAAGTCATTGACTTAAGTCACTAGTCATAGACTAATTCCACCCAAACTAATCCTCCCTACTTTAAAACTAATTTCTAATTACTAAAGTAGGTTAACTAGAGTTAGACTAGGGTCACCAACTAGGGTTAGTTTCTAGGTTAGGCTCCAAAGTCAACACTAGTCAAGTCTAGATTAACCCTTAATTAAATTATACCAAAAATCATATAAATTCAAATAAATCTCAATAATTCATAATAAATCCAAATAATTCCCAAAAGTTCAAAATGACCAAAATACTCCATGCTCAAAACTCAAAAGTAAAAATAATTATCCTAATGCCATATCACTAGTCTTTAAATTGGTAAATCACAAGTCATGGTTTTAATAATTTTTAAAATAATCAAAAAACACCAAAAATTCATATCATGATTTAAATATCATTAATAAAAGATTAAAATTATAAAATTTTAAAATTACCCTCATTTAGAAAACTGGGTGTTACAAGTCTATCCACCTTAGAAAAATTTCGTCCTCGAAATTAAGATGGTAGTACTCCTTCTAGGTCAAACATAGTCAAGGGTCAACCCTCTTAGTCAACTAAGTCAAATCTAGGGTGTGGTCAACTATCTAGTCAAACAAGGTCAATAAGTCAGCATTGGTCAATATTAGACTATTGGGTCAATTATATAGGTCAAATTCTATAAGCTAGCTCAATGACATAACCAACCCACTCTAAGTTATCAATTAACCCATATCATTATATATATATATATATATATATATATATATATATATATATTACATAAATATATATCTATATAGAGCATACTATAACCCAACCTAATCCTATATATAATATCACTTATGCACATCCCAAGGTTATCATATATAGGTATAATGACATATACCCTTATCCACCACTAATAAATGCACTTATATAATTATATAACATATATGTATATACACAAGATATATCTAATACCAAGGATAATGGACACAAAGGCAGCAGCCCAAGGAAACATGGACCACACATAACTCATATATATACACATTTCTCACATGTGTATATAGGATTACCTATAGGTAAGAAATAGGACAGAATACTCAAGAAGGTAGGGCAAAGAAGTGTACCCATGATCACACATGTGCAAGGTATGAACCAGAAATGAACAGGGCTAGCAGATCAAATGCAGGGCCAATTACTCATGCTACTCCTATGTGAAGGGTTGAACCAAAGGAATGCAGGAACATAAAACCTGAAGTGGATTGGCCAGTTAAGTTCAAGGAACAAGACTACATGAGAGTGGTAAGTATCAAGTCTTTCCAAAGTCTGATATCAAAACCCATTCATGGACTGAACATAACATGATATAGGGACTGGACCAATTAATTCAAAGAAATTGAAATTGAGTGATGCAGTCTATTATGCAGTGGATACTATGTAGGATACAAGAATGATGTGCAGTGTATAATGAAGAGTGCATGGTGTACCATGAAGCACAGGACCAATAGAGTGCAAGATATGTGAGGTTCTGATACATGAAGTATGTATCCTAATGCAGGGCAGATGGGTGTAGTACAGTGAACTAAAGAGATGCAGTGAGCTAAAAAGTTAGTATCTCAACCAAAACTTGGTTTTCTTGACTGAGCCAAGATATTCCAAACAAGTATGATACAAAAGATTTACAAAATAGTGAACTAAAGTAGATATCCCAAGTGATGTAGACTTTACCTGGACAAGGATGAGTGCGGACCTCTAATATGCATGATACTGACTCCAGATGTGCAGAATATGACAAGTGGTTGAGGGTTATATTGGTGAGTTAATAATTGGGGCATGAACAATGGTCCAGTGAAATCTATGATGCAATATGGTAGGTAATGAAAGTTGAGTGCAGTGAACAACTTAAAATAGTATGAACTGAGGGAACAAGGTCTCTAGTGAAGGGTCTGCACACTGCCTATAAACACGACTGAACTCAACACAATGAGAACTTAACTAAAATAAAAAATTGAACCAATTATAGGCTAACAATATGTCAATACCCTATGCAACAATGTCCTATAGATACCAATCAACCCACATCCTATATGCCAATATCACCTGCAATCTATCTATGTATATAGACCTCTCAGTCTTAGGTACAGCTACAACTATACTCAAGGACAGGCACTAGTCATGGGTGCCTCTCTGGGAAGGGTAAGGGAAAATAATAATAAATCATTAAGGCTGTAAGGAATACTAACATCCTATATGTAAACTAGTTGGTATTATAAATAACAGAAATACCATCTACTATGGGTTACTATTCTAATACCAATACTAACTATCACCTCTAGGGTACAGACACTCTACAAGTCATCATATCATTACACTATGAAAGAACTACATATGAATAAGCTCTACAAACTAAATATTCCTACTCCCAAGTTATTTGATGATGGAATACAATTTTTTTAACAACAGAAGGGTACGATAATCATATGCGTCTGTCCAAAATCATGTTGTTCAGAGTCTTCGTCATGTTAGTGAGCAAGGCTACGATAATCACAGAGTCCTTGACCAAGGTACATACCTCTAGGTTTATGGTATTTAAAATTTTCGTATTACCGCATGCGACGGCAAAAATCTTAAATTCCCACACCCGAGAAATACGTCCAAAATCTGACTGTATGTCCTCACTATGCCAGCTAACACGACTATCGAAGATTCTAGATCCAATGATTGAGGTAACCTAGCCCATATAATTTCTCAGAAGAAAAAAAACAAATATAACACAAGAACAACAGAACAAATTGATCAGTCAACAAGGAGCAGATGAAATCGAATTTCAAGATAGTTATAAGAGGCAATTATGGAAATGGAATCGAGAAGATCGGAACTTGCAGCAAGATCTCCAATGGTCTGTGCATCCTCGACTGTCTTGGCGATAGCTCACCTCTGTTCGTTTCCCTAGTCTGTTGCTGATGCTGCATGAACCGCTGCTATTAAGAGAAATCGAGAATGATGGAAAAAGGTCTTTGTACAGACGGAGGTGCACCTCCAATGTAGCAGAAACGCCAACCTGAGTCGGCACAACAGAAACTGCAGTCTCGAGGCCCTGATGAACAGGACGAGAGGTGGCCAGCCTCTCGATAGTATTCACCGGACCGGAGTGATGAGATCGTGTCTTCATAACCATCATGAAGACAGATCAAAACAAGAAGCAATTTCTGAGAATGAAGCAAAAATTCAAAAGGGAACAGTTTATATTCAAGGGAAGTCAATAAGCAACAATTTAGATAAAAGGAATCTAATTAAGAGTTTTTCCTAGTGTGATTGAGTACCTTCAAAAATATTTTAATTTCTACTGCAGGCTGTAGTGATACTCTAGTTCGAATACCACTACATAAACTCGACCTGCATGGGCACCACTAAAAATGTGTCATGACACGCACCCTAGAGTAAGGGCACGAGACGTGGGTACGTCCAGCCTACGCCTCAGTGTCGGCGGTAGAACGCTGTCCTAGGTCAAACATCTAACATTATAAAGGTACCTGTACAGTATATACTCTTCGAATGGAGGTGACATAGCAATACAGTCTCAATCACATCTAAGGTAGAGTACGATAAAAAGATAGATAGATATAGAACGAAATAAATCCATAGAGATACAATCAGATAAAGGTCTAAGTGTCTAAGATGACATCTCCATAAATATCAGATAAAATAACTCCCAGTACATATACAATAATGTATCAATGAGAAAGACAAGGTAAGAGTCTAAGCAACCAGTCTAAACCACTGGTGGTAGATCCTCTACTGCAATTGGGTCAAAGTCACAAGTGTTGTCTAAGCTGCACCATAATGGGTAGACACTAGAGCCTCATCATTCACTGTAAAATTTTTAACAGGTCCAGTCAGGACATGAGCGAGCACAATACATCTCAACAAATCATAACAGAATAGAAAATATAATCATGCTAGAGAGTAAGATACATGAAACTGAAGAATAGCATAATATAAAAGAGAGAGAGACTGTAAGTAAATATCTACAGTATAATAGAGAACTAATCAGTGATTCTAGTGATTTAGAGTACAAGATGAAACATGTGAACAGCTGGAGGGTGATTCATGACTATACTAAAGAGGTGATTCATGACTATTCTACTTTGGAATTATTCACATGTTCATTTATACTCCTCCATCCCCAATCAATACACAAGAATCCAGTCAAGTTACGTTAAGATTCATGACTATACTACTGCCCATATAGGGTGATTCGTGAGTGATTCATGAAGATTCGTGAAGGCTCTGTGATTCATGAGAGTACAAGAATCACAAGCTGATACATGAAGATTCATGAAAATAGAAGCATGAGATACATGATGTAAGTGAAACACACGAGACAAGAGTATCTGATGCTCCCGAAAGGGATAACATCTCATGAAGGGATCCATATAGTACTAATCCGTGATATCAACGTGTCAACATCAAGTAAAATAATGTAAAGCAGGAAATATAATCCTAAACAGGGTATAAAATGATCAGAGAATGTACTCACCTGGTATCCTGAATGTCCGAAGAGAATATACTGTCCGAGGAGTGGTGTCTGTCTCCTATAGAACAGTACAAGTCACAACAAGTCTAAAATAAGGAAATAAACTGCTATAATGCATCTACATGAAGTTTGGGGTCAATCTAGGCTAAAGTCAACCTTTGGTCAACTCTAGTCAACCCTAACAGTCAAACTAGGTCAATTCTAGTCTAATTTTGTCAAACTAGGTCAAACGAGGTTAAACTTGGTCAAACTAGTCTAGGTTGGTCAAACCTAGGCTTAACAAGCCAATTCTAGGTCAACTAGCTAAATACCACACAAGTCACCTATCCTAGTGATACACACATGCCATAGGCCAAATACCTAGGCCATAGGCCAAATACAAATAGACAAATGAAAACCCTACTACACATTAACACATAGGCTAGTATAACTATTTACCCACATATATATATATATATATATATATATATATATATATATATATATATATATATATATAAATTCACATACATGTAGATTAGGATATATATATATATATATATATATATATATATATATATATATACATGCATATAAAGGGATATATATAATGTGTGTGTGATTGTGTGTGTGAGAAGAGAAAACAGTGTGTGTAAAATATGTGTGTATGTGTAAGAGTTTGCAAAGTGTGAGGAAATCTTAGAATGTGTGTGTGAGAATTGATTTCAGTTTTGTGTGTGTCATGATACACATGTGTGTGTGTGTGCTATGAGGATAGGGCAATGTGAGAGTGTAAATCATATGTGTGTGTATATATGTTGAGGAAAACAGTGTAATGTGAAGGGTGACTGTTTGTGGGTGTGAGGAAGTTCTTTTGTGTGTTAGATGATACATTTATATGGGTGTGTGAGAGGAGCTGATGTAAGTGTGCAAGTGTGAGAGTGTGCAACATATGCATATGTATGTATAAGAGAGGAGAACAATGTGAGGAAAAACAGAATGTGTGTGACAGGTATAGGGCTGTGTGTATGTATAGCATGTGAGAGTGAATGAGTGAATGCTGAATTGTGTGTCACAGGTGTGTGTACTGATTTGTGTGTGACAGCAAGTGAAGGAAATGTGAGAGGAACTAATGTGAATGATTGTGTGTGTGAGTGTCTGTTATGGTGTGAGGGAATGTGAGGAAAACTGGGGATTAGTTTCAGGATTCCTGAAACTTGACTGGAATCCCAAACCCAACTCCTAAATCACAAACCCCATTGCAAAAACAAAATCAAAACTAACCTAACAATTAACTATCAGTTAACAATTATGTGGGTGTACTACATTAACAGTTAACATCCCAAAACAGGGAAGAAATGAAATCAAATTTCAGAATTTAACAAACCTCATCAGCCGTATCAGTGAAAAATAGTGAATAATAGGGAAACCGATAATTCGAACCCAAATAATCACTAAAGTTATGAAACAAAGGTTGGTAATTAGTAATATATATGTGAGGCTACTATAGAGTGTATTCGTGTCCAGTAAGTGGACACGAATCGTGTCCAAATAAACACGTGTACACAGACACTGACAGTGCACGAACAATCGTCGTGCACGCGTGTGTAACACGCGACACACGATACGATACGACACGTGCTTGTGTCCAGGAATTTGCCTAGGATAGCTCTAGGTCTGACACACCCTGTATTGAGTCCACGAGTCACACAGACACGACACGACATGCGTGTCAGTCGTGCCTGTGCACGCGCACAGCAGCCCGCGCGCGACAGCGCACGACCAATGTGACCTCGATAACTCCACGCGTGGTGCACGAGACGCTCCTAAATTTTGGGAGCGTGGTCGCAGACGATGCCCAAAGATTCCCACAAAAAATTAGGACACGACGTGTCCTGTATCCGGAGATACATGGCCCGTGATGCAGGACACGGCCTACGGGCTCGTGCTGCGTATCCACGTGTAAATACATGACACAAATGGACACGAAACACATTACTACCTTCATAAAAATTAATACACACATCTAGATCTATAAATCCATGCAATTACATTTCAAAAATATGAAAATTAATTCCTATGTGGCATTTCTACAAACACCTAATAAACCTATACGATACGTGTCCGATACGGACACGAAATGGACACAATTTGTGCCCAAATCTCGTGGACAATTAGGTAACCCTAAAACCTAACCTATTATGCAAAGAAATCAGGAAGAAACAAGGGTTTATGTGGTTTACCTATTGAGTATCAAAACTCAAGGAAGAGCTTCAAAGAGGGGATTCCAAATAGCAACTCCAATTCTCCAAATGGCCCATAAACTGAGGTGATCCTCCAAAATCAGTATATAAACATAAATTAGATCCTATTGCAAAAGACTAGGATTAAAAAGGAGCTAAAATGAATTAATTGGGATTTTTGAGCATAGGGGAAAATACCTTTCCACCAAAATTAGGACAAACCTAAAAAGAGGCAAGAACACTCTTAAGAGACTACTTATAGGCAAGGGAAACCTAATAGTGGCTGCCATGGTTGGGTTAGGATTGGTCTTGGGCTTAATTCATGGGCCTATGGCTTAAACACTAGGCTAAAAATTGATAAGTCATAAGTCATTGACTTAAGTCACTAGTCATGGACTAATTCCACCCAAACTAATCCTTCCTACTTTAAAACTAATTTCTAATTACTAAAGTAGGTTAACTAGAGTTAGACTAGGGTCACCAACTAGGGTTAGTTTCTAGGTTAGGCTCCAAAGTCAACACTAGTCAAGTCTAGATTAACCTTTAATTAAATTATACCAAAAATCATATAAATTCAAATAAATCTCAATAATTCATAATAAATCCAAATAATTCTCAAAAGTTTAAAATGACCAAAATACTCCCATGCTCAAAAGTAAAAATAATTATCCTAATGCCATATCACTAGTCTTTAAATTGGTAAATCACAAGTCATGGTTTTAATAATTTTTAAAATAACCAAAAATTACCAAAAATTCATATCATGATTTAAATATCATTAATAAAAGATTAAAATTTCAAAATTACCTTCATTTAGAAAACTGGGTGTTACAGTCTCATGACCGAGCCGCATGAGGAATGTCTCATGACCGAGCCGCACGAGGAATGCCTTATGACCGAGCCACATGAGGAATGTTTCATGACTAAGCCGCATGAAGGATATCTTCTGGATGGATTGGTATGGGGGCCCTAGGAGAAGGTGCTGTGCCGAATGTCACGATTTGAGAGAGTTTCATTTGTCTCCCTCTTGACTTCTCAAAAAAAATTGACTGACCCTCCTCCTTGGCGAGTGTTGGCACTGCAGATTATGGATCTCCTTATTCGAAGAAGATTTGACGGTGGACTCCTTCAGAAGATTGTGATGTGCTTGACTGAGACGATGTGCCTAACTGAGACATCTGAGTATTGTATCTAGTTGAGAGTAGGCCGTTACAATATTTCTGAGATGATATTGGAAAGGCACAGTATGTCGCAGTCACTGAAACACAGACTGCCTTGATAGTGGAGCCATTGTCTTGTGGCAGCGGCAGTTGATGATGGCTTGGGTGCAGTGATGTCCTAGAAAGGGCTCATCGCACGCCAAGGTTGCTTCTTTCTTCTTGCGTTTGTAAGTAATCACCTATCGCAAGTTGATAACAGATTGATCTACCTTCGTATCCGATTTGTGGGCCCGGGTATCCCGAGTGCCCGGGTGCGCAGGTATCATATTTTCTTCCTGATTTGAGGCTAGTAAATGCACTTGCTCTCGATCGTTGTAGGAAGACTTTTGGGACCATCATATTGGCTCCCTGATCTGAGGCTAGTAAAGCACTGCGAGACAGGATGAGCTATGACAGTCCCGCGCATAAAATATGTGATATGGCCCTAGACTTCTTCAACTTAGCACCCAAAGGTGCGTAGTAGGAAGAGTCCAAGTTGGAAGCTTCGACATTCTCAATGGGCCGCATAGGGTCTGGCCCGTAAGAGATTCCTCCCGACTTGGTTCAAGCGCAATAGCTGCACCCAAGTGGGAGGGGGACTTTAAGAGTCAGCTCATATCTGGTACAAATGCACCTGAGACGATTCTGTACAGTTTACCATCGGTAGTGCGCATGATTTTTGCGCGTACATCTCTGGTTTACTGTTGGTATAGCACGTTTGAAGTGCATGGCCCGTGCCGCCTTGGATTTCTTCATACTAGCCCGTGAATACGCCTAGTACTCAGAACCCAACTCATCCTCGCCATGACAGCGAGTGACTCAATTGAGTGATTCTTTTTTTTTCTTTTTTTTGGTGCCCTTTTCAAAGGAGGCAAGGGGGCTCTATATATAGAATGGAATGACCCCTTTCTTCTTCTCTTTTTCGATGTAGGACTAAAAGCAATATTTTTTATGCTTCTACAATGTGACGAAAGTCTGAAGAATTCTTTTGTGCAGTCAGCTATAGTTCGTGCACCTTGTGTGCAATTCTGATATCGATGATAGAGAATATGCTGATAATCTGGAGATAGAAATCTTTGTCGTAGCAGTCATCGCATCTTTGGCCAACTCCGTACAGGAGCTTTGCCGACTCTCGTACGGATGTGCTCGAGTTGTTTTCACCAAGCAGAGGCACCTCCCTTGAGCCTATAGGCTACAAGGTAAACCTATCTCTCTTCAGGGATGTTCATGTATTCGAAGAAGCGTTCTACTTCTATGGGCCAGTCAAGAAAGTCTTCAATGTGTAGTCGACCATTGAAAGAGGGAAGATCCATCTTCATTTTGAAATCACCTCCTCCTTCGTAGTCACCTTACCCACGTCGTTGGTATGCATGGCTCCGTCGTTGTTGGTTTACATAGATGGTTTGGGGGCCCTGACGATGGGATCCCTACAGACTAAAATCATCGTCGTCGCTGTCTTCGCCATATTCTATGTGAGGGGACCCACTGTTGTGGCCACGATACGGACCCTTTTGTGTACGACTGGTAGTTGGACGAGCATTTGCGTCTCTCGTCTCTGTAGGCGGTATTCCCATAATATCAACGACTTCGTTGGATTTGATTCCAAGAAATCCCAGCACTCCATCCAATTTGTCAGAAATGACATCAACTTTTTTTGACAAGGCTTCAATGTTATTTGACATGGCATCAAACTCCTAACGTGTGACAGGTTTTGCCATTGTTGTTTTGAGAAAGAAAGATTCCCAAAGGTTTCCAAACGAATTGGAATACTCGATCTGTGGGGCTCTGATACCACTTGACGCAGCGGGATAGCAGAACGAGCTTACCTTCGTGCTTCGCAATGGCCAAGTCGATCGGTGATGACGATAATTGGACCACTGTTGCTTGGTGAGAGCGAAGCGGTGCCGCAAAAACTCCGACGGAGGACCTTGTGAGGGGTCCGCACGAAGGTTGATTAAAAATCTCAAGTGAGGGGATTTCGAATCCACGGAACAGTCGAGTCCACGACCAAGAAAATAAGAGAACAAATCTCAAGCTTTAAAGAAGAATTTTATTGATTAAAAGTTGTTCTCAATTGCATACAAAAGGTGCCTATTTATAGGGCTTTTGTGATAACCTAATCCTAATAAAATAAAGATAAAATCTATCCTAATAAAAGATAAAGTCAAAATAAGAATCCTATCATAAATAGGATTAAAAAAAAAGTAAAGAAAAGAAAAAGGAATCCAAGAGGGAAGAGAAAAAGAAAATGAATCCTAGAGGGACTAGAATTCTACGCTACATCACCATCGCAGAGGTAAAACCAAGTTTCATTTGATATGTAAACAATTGATCGTTCGAGACCTTCGGCTCAATGATAGCCAAGAATAGTATTTTGTGAGTACGAACAAGAGTTTTGAGTCTTTTAAAAGTCAATTTGTTAGCCACTCCCTGCATATTCCAAATAGAATGTTAAACATTAAGGGATGAAGCTTCACCAGTTGATGCCAGGCTTACAGACAATCTAGTAACGCGACTCGAGGGCTCCATCAATTTTTTGCTCTTATGCTATTTTTTGTTGGATGTAATGGCTACAGTCGATGTCTGGTTCGTCTCTCCTTCACCGATCGTACTGTCTCTGTCAACTTCATCTGCCCAGCTTAAACTTTTTTAATTCACAATTTCACCTTCCCTTAGAGCTGTATCTCCTGCTGCAGCTACCTCTGGAGAGTCATCCGGATCTCCTTCCCCCTTTGGTGAGTTATGATCCTGCGGTTGTTCTGTAAGATCACCCATCTCCGGAGGTATGAGACGTGATTGTTGGACATTAACCAATGTATGTTCGGCTTCATTATCATCTAGAGGAACCAAACAGTTATTATCCAATAGGTTATTAGGAGGGTTGATGTGAGGAAGATTTTCTTGAGTAATGTTTACTGACATTAAAACTGAATGTTCTCCCGGAGGAGCAGCTACTGCATTATTGATGTCATTAGATACTCCACTTCCTTGTCCAACTTCCACCCTTTGTAAGGGATGAGTGACCTCTGGGGCTTCTACGTCCTGATGTGTGTGCACTACAAGATCAAAGTTTCCATGAGTAATATTTTCCTTCAACACGTGAGCAAGGCCTTTGTCCTTGTTCTTGTGTTTACAATTGTTGATTAGATGTCCTTGGTGCCGACAATGAGTGCAGAACAGTGGAGTAGATTCAAATTCCATATTTTCCCAAAAGCTTCTACCTCGAGAAAGATTGATACGAATCCGGTTGTGAAGAGGTTTGCAAGCGTCTATCTCCACAAAAATTCTAGCCATGCTCGGACTAGAGAGTTCAGATGTAGCCATATCAATTTTTATTAGTGTTCCAATAGTAGCGGTGATCTCAAATAGCGAATCCTTCGCATAGAAGTGATGAGAAAGATCGGGTAGATTAACCCAAATTGGCATTAAAGATGATTCACATGATGCCAAAAAATTTGGGTCCCATTTGAATATTCTCATCGGGGCTCGAGAAATGAACCAGGTGTCCTTGGACCTAAGACGGAGATAGTTTGCCTCGTACGAAGGCCTAATCAAAATGTGCTTCCGATCTATAACTCCAGCTTTTATGACTCCATTGAATTCAAACCTTGACAAAGCTTTGTGTATCACATCGATTGATGGCCTGCTATGAGAAAATTTGCCAATAAGAGCAAATCGAAAGGGTGTATCAAGAGTTGACTCCTCCTCTGAGAAAGAGATAGCCGGAGCGCCTTTAAACATCAAGATTTCTTTTTCTGCAAGACGCGATGCTATCTCCGGCTGGCTGAAGATAACTTTTGCGAAAGACTTGGAAGCTATGACCAAGGGTCAGGGATTAGACGTCGCCCCGGCCAAAGGCCATGCCAGAGTCTGGATATGGAGGATTGATCTAGGAGAAGTAGATGAGCGGTGCCCTAGGACAACCCAGCTTCATCATATATATATATATATATATATAATATATATATAATATATAATATATATATATATATATTTTATATATATATATATATATATATATATATATATATATATATATATATATATATATATATGCGCACCTACCTATTTCCTTATTTTCTTACTCAAGCTAGCCCAAGGCAAAGCCCAACCGATACTAAGAGCCCACAGAGTTAAAGCCCAAGGGCATCAACCCAATAAATCCAAAGTCCAAATATTTCCTATTCTTAATTCGAATAGAGAATACATAGAGGAAAAAGTGAGAATAAGAGGGGGTTCACCTTGTAGAAGCATGGAAAAAAATTAAGTCATGCGCCTCACAAATCATGCGCATCCTAAACCATGCGCTCAAATGAAACAACAAAGAATACATGCAACCAAACAACCCATGCGCCAAAAACTACATGCGCCTAGTTGGTCATGCGCATAATGCACCCAACCGTCACTTCAGTATTTAATGTAGCACTGACAATTGCGTCTGATGTTAGCCATCACTTTGAACGTAATGCAGTATGTGCCTCAAAATATGTGCAGTCAACTGCTGCACGACAAACAAATCGGCATCAAGACTTTACATGCCTAGGCTGTCATACGCCTACGCCGTCATGCACCATTATTGCCATGCACATTGAAGAGACCTAAAAAATTCTTCGAAGTACGAGCTGACAACTTGTGTGAGCACTTATGTCAAAGCAATTATGACTGCTTTTTGGACGGTTGCAGCTGTGCTATGCTACGTGGCTTGATATGACCAATGCTCGAATGTGCCCCTAAGCTATGCGCCTAGACTTGGCATGCGCCCCATAAGCCATGTGCTAAAATCCTCCATGCGGTGACTCCTTCATACGCATCAGAATCTTTTCAGTTCCAACAAGACGAGATCTTCGAGTCATCAACGCATGCCACGTGTCACATGACTCAGTCATACCCATGGCGGGTGTCAACAGTCCAAGATCTCAGCAACAACCATATCCCAACCACTGTGACGTGGCGGTTAGATATGTTTTGCATGCACTGTAGAAATTGTATTCTATTTAGAAGTGCCAGACGGCAACGTAAAGCATGCGCTAGTGCTCCTGCGCACCAAAATCCATGCACGCATCGTTTATGTGCTCATCGATAAATTTTTCTATATTACTATAAATATGAAAAGTCTTCGTTTACCCCAGACATACGAAAAGTTTATGCATAAAATCGAGATAGTCGAATTGCTGTTTTCTTGTAATTGAGCAGAGACTTGCAATCCTCTTTCACCTCATCAAATCATCAACAAAGTGAAGGAATCAACCTAGTGTTCGATCTCCATCATCACACTTCCCCATAATCAACAATTGTACTTAGATATTTTATTTATGAGTTATTTTGTAATTTTTTTTGTTTGTAATATAAAAAGTTTGTTCAACTTTTGTTCATGTCAAACAAAATAACGACTTTGTTGGGGACTTCTTTCTCCTCTAACGAGAAGTAGTGATGCAATCTGAGGACGACATGTTTATCCTCTCAAAGGATGCTGGTCGTACGCTTCGACCAACAAGACTTTGAGGATCTACACTCCGAGGATAACACGAGTCCTTCAAAAGGGTTAGGAAAGCCAAAGAGGACTCGCAACACTTCGGTGGCTACTTTGCCTCGCCCAAGAATCGAAGAAGATGCGCTTCTAATAGCTTTGTCTGAAGGCGGCATTATGTGCCTGGGAGGGTCATCGCAGAATTATTCAGCACATGGAAAAATATTTGTCTTCGATAGATTCTCTTGCCAAATAGGCGAAGGAAACTTGGACTCTGATTACTATGTACCTTCAGGGGCTACTTCAAAGAAGCCCAAGACAGTACGAGCCATATGTATAAACCCCTTAAGATTTCATTATAGTATTTTATTTATTTATTTATTTATTTTATTTTGGTATTATACTTCAAGTACGAATACGTATATACGAAGTATTTTAATTATTTTATACAACAGTTTCATTATTGGATTTTTATAAATATAGAAATAACTATTTTGTTTCGATATAATATAAGGTAAATATTTTTTATATTTGTTCGAGTATAAATATGACGTCCCGAATTTGTCAAACTTATTTTTATAGAAATGTTTTTTATTTGATATACAAGTATATGTACTAATTTCTAAAGTAATATTTATGTAAATAATTTATACTATTTGCGTGGTGAAAATAAATTCATGTATATTTTATAAAACTTTGGTTTTTAGAAAAAAATTATTTGGAATTATTTTAAAGTATTTTAAATTAAGTGAAATTATTTTTAAATTTATAAAAAGATATTTTAAATTTATTTGTTGTAATTTAAATTGGGAGTATATTTTATTGGATTAGATTTTACATAGTTTTAAATTAAAGATAAGAGATTTATCTAGTTTAAATTTAGATTAAATTTTATTGAAATGGTTTTAAATAGATTTAAATTAATGTGAGATTTATCAAGTGGGATTTAAATCGTTCCTAATCCATATCTAATTAGGATTTCTCCACCCTATTTATAGAGGAGCCTTTCATTATTTTCTCCACAATTTTTTCTTCATAAATTTTTCTACCACCATTGTGTGTGCATCGTGTCGGTGTCCACCCTCTTTATGTCAGCCTATGTTGGCCTCGAGTCTGACCCTGGTGTCTTTTCACTATCACAACTTCTTACTTTTTCGTCCAAAATATCCAAAATTTGTCATAAAAATCAGCCTCAACTGTAGCAACTTTGAAGAGCCATAACTCCCAACTTCGTACTCTGTTTCATCTCTAGTTTTTTTTTATTATAACCGTATTGAGGTTAGCTTCGATAATCTATAATTTATTTTAGCAAATTCGCTATATAATTTTCTGTAAAATTATTTGAGTATCAGTTGTCCGAAAATCGATCATCGTATTATTTTTGAGATTTTGGGAGATCCCAAACTCGGTTTTGTGATCCGTTTGATATTTCGAAAAGCTGACATGATGATAGCATGTAATTTTCTGAATTATTTTTAAATATAAATTTTATTTTGGGCTAATATATATTTATATTATTTTATGGTATTTAAAATAAGCTTTTGACCTAAAAATATTATTGTAATATTTTCTACCTATTAAATTAAAGTTTTTTTTTTCTCTCTAAAAGTGATATTCCTAGATTTTCAAAGTATTTTTCTAAAATTATTTTAACTAATAAAAAGGGTAGATTCTAAATTAAAACTTATTTTCAAGTATATATTTATCTAAATAGTTTGGGATAATAAAATAGAGTTTTCAAGTATTATAAATATTTTTTCTAAAAGTAGTATATGTATTACTTACACCAATCTCATCGATTATCAATTCTTGACCATGGCTAATCGTATTTCCTATTCTCTTGCAAAAGTGGACTTCCTTATGTCGACCATAGCTAATTTGACTGTTCTAGACTCGATGGAACGGTCTGTCCCATCATTAGAGGCCATCTCGTGAAGTTTTAACACCAAAATCAAATTTCGTGCTATCTTGATCATCACACCATACCAGGCGTCACTACCAAGCACGTTACCTTGCCATCTACTATCTATTTACTGTAGCTCACATATTGTATGCATTTATTTATTAGTTATTTTTTGCAAAATAAATTGTGCTACATAGTCATATTGAGATGTAGTTTTACTATCTAGTTCTATTTCCTGTTACTTAACAATTTCTATGCACATTAACCCTAGATTTTGTAATGCCCTAGTCCCAAAATACGTATAGGACCAGGATATGGTACATGCCAGCAAGACTTCACCAATGGGCCAAATCTCAAAGTAAGCCCATTTAGCGAAATGCATAAGCTGTAAATCATGATAACAACCCATCAATACAATACAAGTCACATGTCACAACTAATCTCATCCACACAGAAAATAAGACACGATATATCAAGTCCAATAAAATAATACTAAAGAGAAAGATCTGTCCAACATGAAGTAGAAATAATAACTGTGCGGGTAAGACATCCCGAAACCACAGTAAAAAGGAAACAAAGTATCAACTACATGTCCACTGAAAATAAAGAAGATAAAATAGCAAGTCTAAATAGAGGCATGTCTCAAGAGAAGTCATCGGCCACTATCTCGTCCTCCTACGAAGGTACATCACCTGTCTCGACTCCAGAACTGTATATCTCGGGATAGCCCTCCTCTCTAACTAGGCCTGAAGAGATCACCAGGTCCTTAGAGGACTAGCAAGACACATAATATACATGCCAGCTATAACAGTAACAACATGCAAAGAAGGATATAAAATAGTACAATAAATAAAGACTACAGGGTAGTACAAGAATAAAATATAAAAAAGTGGCATGCCGTCGAGAATCGTGCTGATAAACATGACTAAGAGTAAATCGAAGTAAACCACATCTCATTGGGGGCTCACGACCTATAGATCACAGCTCAGAGGGGGCTCACAACCTATAGTAAGTCTCTATCGCAGCTCAGTGGGGGCTTACAACATAGAGTGGTTAAGTATAGTCATCGTCTATCACAAGGTCCTCACAAAGAACTACGAGTCAAGTCAAGGCAAGTCAAGTCAATAAGTCAACAAGTCAAGTCCAGCTCAATCATGTCAAAAGGATACGACAGAGGCTAAGCAATACTATCACTAGACATGAACACGATAGAAAAATATGGCGAGTAACATGAGAAAAGAAAGAGTAATAATCTACGTGCACGTAAAACTAGAAAGTAACCATGAAGTAAGAGAAATACGTAACCAAGCAAGAAAGAATGGAAATATAGAAAAGCATGTAAATACTTTAAAGTTTGGCAATGTGTACTTGCCTGGTGTAGACTCAATCACGTCTAAATAACCTGTCAAATCAAATATCCGCAAAAGTTGAACTCATGCAACTGTCCTCGGATGCTGAAACAGATATTGCCAACATTCCCAGAATAAGCAAAATAGCAAGGATAGGCTACCCATAAGTCCAATTCTGGATACAGGGGTAAAATGGTAATTTTAGGTCAAAACGGTGTCTGCCGTTGGACCCACTTTGCACCAAAAAGTGTGCCAGAGTTTATGGTCTCTAAAGTCATCACGCTACATGTCTATGGGTCCAATTTAATGAGACAAATCTAACAGTATGTCCAAAGTTGGATTTCGGTGGGACGTGCACAATTTTGCCTGTTGAGTTGGATCGTAGGGCCCACAAAACGACGATCCGGTCAACTGTCTCAGATTTAGACCAAACTTGGCATACATGACCCAAAAAATGATACGGTCCTGTTGGCACAAGTTTCATCTCGATTCAACGAACGTGCATAAAGTAATTGAGAAATTTCAAAAAATGCCGATATTATGAATTTCGACGGATACGCATCAAATTCGTCGCTCACACACAACCAATTTAATTTCCGTCAAAGCCTACACGTCCATGGAGCCGATACACACCTTTCGATGCTTTCAATTTATGACCACGTCGCCCGATTTGGCGGAACGCATGGCGTATCGGGAGAGATTTTAATATTTTTGAAAACAGTTTTTTAATATTTTTTCTCAATTTTGGGAACTGATTTCTCTGTACACGGTTAATAAAATTCGAATCTACAAGTTAGGTTCTGATATCCTATATGTTGTCTTAATTACTATTTAATTAGATTTGGAAAAACTGTAATGTCCTTATCATAATCTGTCTCCTAAAATATAGTTTCTATTTTCGAAACTGTCCTGTTTGAACAGATTTTTTTGGGGCCATGTTCGTGTCGATCTCCTAGTAATTTTAGTATCTATATGCAAAACCATCTACCGGGGCTCTAAGAGGGTTATATAGGCTTCATGTAGGACTTGCTAGTTTGAGATTGGTCGAGTATCGAGGAAGAAAATGGGGTACGAACATGAGTACCTGGCTGCGATGCTGCTGCTGCGGTTGCGCGAATTTGGCGCTGCGTGCGCATTTTTCGGCCGACTCCGGCGGTCGTTGGTGGCACGTTGGTGGCCGGGGGTGCGCCGGTGAGTTAGGGAGGCTGGGACTGGAGGTGGCAGGATAGGAGCTTAGGGTTTTCGAGATTCTCTCTCGCGATCTCCTATATATGCAGTTAGGGTCGGCTGTGTTTAAGAGGGGGTTGGGTTGTTCAGTTAAGGCTCGGTTTGGGAAAACGAATACCAACTCTCTTTGTTTTTCTTTTCTTTCTTATATAACTAAATATGTAGTTTTATATATTTATCTCTCTCTCTCTCCCTCTCTCTCTTTCTCTCTCTATATATATATATATATATATATATATATATATATATATATATATATATATATATATATATATATATATATATCATATACACATGTATAATTATACCTTTAGATGTATTAGATATACAACCACCACATAAAATTCTGAAAAAACTAAATAAAATAAAATTCTAAAACTAAAGATGTTGTATCATATTTATCAACAAAATATTAAGTGTAGTATTAAATAACATTTGTTTATATAACAATTATTTAGGAAATCATTTATTAGGCTATTAAAATAAGGTACAAAATATATAAAAAGAGGATATATAGACACAAACATCTCCAGACACACTGTACGGCTACAGTGGCTTAGTGTTGGTTCGGGTCCAGTTCGGAATGAATTGGTTCAGCCGGGTCTCTTAAAAGTCGAAATTATAATTAATGAGTAAATAAATTATCGGTGGGGGTTAAGTCGCAACTTGGTCTGGTTTTTCTAGTTAGAACACACCTATGGCTCGGCATCCCCTAGCATGGGTACTACACTAGTCAAAGCACACGAGTACACTATCCGTACCAAAAATCTTGGTCATCTTGTTCTCCAAATCTTAACCATGGCTAAGGTCATCTATAGTAATAACAATTTAATTCAAATACTTAGAAAAATCTAATAATACCTATTTAAGTCAAAATAAATAAAAAAAAATATTCAAAAAAAATTAGGGGTGTTGCAGATTTAAGAGACCACCCCTCGTTTGTGTTGCATTCATTGGCCTTGACACGTTTGTGCCACGAAGTCGTGAGTCGCATATAGATCTCGGACTTGCGTAGTTGGCTGGCCACCGATACGTATAGCCGTACGATAGAATTTAATCGCTAATAGTATGTTGCATGATTAGTTTGACTTAGCGATTAATAGCGGTTATACATGTTGTGGATACAACATAGATAGGCATGAGGTGGGAAGGACATTTTCTTAGCATATGGGCTACCATGTACATTATCTTTTGTGACTATATACTCCACTGGAGATGCGGGTTGACTACCCCCTTTGTTGCTACTTACGGCTATTGATGTTCTGCGAAGTGTTATGCTCTTACGGTTACTGACAGCCACTATCGCTTTGCTGAACGTTATGATTTTAGGCCCCTGGTTCCCAAGTGGGACTATGCCGATCCCATTTTAGCCAGAGAGTCCATGCGTTGGAGGTTTGTTTCATTCACATAGAATGGTTAGGCGACCTTATCCTTTATGTATCGGTACTTTTAGTTGCGTACTTATACCTGATCGCGAATTGGAACAGTATTTTGTCGCGAGCTAGTGTGCCATACCTTGGCCTTGTTTGGTTGTAGGTGTGGTTCATTGCTTCGATGATAAGGTACTGAATCTTGTTATGGTCCATATACTATATTAGATTTGTGGCATAAAAAGATACTTCATCATGAATTAGGGTGCCATCTCATGTCCTTGTTTGGTTGGGGGGATGGTATGCTAATTCAAGGGTGGAGTATTGGACCATGTCATCATCTGATTGATTTATTATTGAGCAGTTTATATTCAGTTATATGACATGTTTTTCTGTATCTTGTTACGTCCCTCTGAGGACCTGGTGATCTCTCCAAGTGCGTGTTTTCTTGACTTTTCGCAGGTATCTCAGCCAAGATCGTGATCTTCTCCTTCCTATCAAAGATGACATGCTCTTGGATCATCCTTTGCTACTCATATTCTTATTTTGCTATTTCTTTCTTTCTAGTTTTATATTGGTAGTGGATTTGTCTCCAGCCAACTACTTGTACAATAATAATTCATATTTGATTTATAACTTATTTCTTTTATATCGTGGATGAGATTGGTTTGTCATGATTATACTGCATTTACAACTTACATATATTTATTATACGGCTGTCATATTTATTTACGTACTTAGTCCTTCGTATATTGGGACAGGTGTTACAATGTGCGCCCAGGTTGCTGCGCCAACAACAAACCAGAAGCATGTACTGACTGTGATGGACGCAGCTAATGGTAAGCTATACAGAATTGACCCAGGCGCTTCTACGCCCAGAATGGGCCAGTTCCCTAAGTCTTCATGTAACTTGGGCACATCTCATGTGCTGGAACCAAGACAGGGAGCAAATATTGTGTTGACAGACCCATGCGCCATGTTTGGCTACACGCATAAAGTGGGTCAGTCTCACATTAAGTCTTCCACCAATACTCTGGGTGCATCTCATTCGCTGGAACCAGATCAGGAAGCACCTCAATCACATACAAACCCAAGCGCTTGGTTTAACCATGCGCATAGAGTGGGTGTTACTATGAACCTTCCTCCATAAGATTACAAACAATGTGCCTTCTTAAGGGCATACTTGTGCTAACATTGCAACTGCTGCTATTCAAAAATAGCACTCTTCTCCCAGGCAGTCTGTATTTCAATAACTACAACCATATGCACCAATTCGATAATGTCTCAGAAAGAAGGTGCAAGCAGAAGACGATGATGAACTGCCCATCGCCTCATGCCATGCTATTTGGAAGTCACCTCCTGTGAAAAGCTATTCCAATCAAGAAACCCTCCTATTTCGGCCAGTGCATCGAAGAGCCGACCTCGAGGCAGCAAACTAGCTATGTCTATCAGTAGGGTGTTTCAAAACATTCGCTTAAAATCCAAGTTTGCCTCTGGCAAGGATGATGTTCAAGCTGGGGGTAACAATCCCCTAACATTCCACAATAATCCATCATTCCGAGGAGACAGTAATTCTCAAGGAATCGATGCTGAGGTATCTGGGGGTACCCTATAGGTCCATGTCACATATAGGGCTGGGGGTAGCCATCCTTTGGATTTCGAGGACG
Organism: Iris pallida; assembly: GCA_029216955.1. NCBI lineage: Eukaryota > Viridiplantae > Streptophyta > Magnoliopsida > Asparagales > Iridaceae > Iris > Iris pallida. Next base: position 42,784 of record JANAVB010032838.1, read on the forward strand.
ATGTCAGCATGTCCATCTTCCCTCAAGGCAACGAGCCTCATGGATCAGATTCAGAGAGTGAAAGATCTACCACTTCATCTACCTCCTCCAATGTAATGTTAGTATATATAACATGGGGTGCATGATAATGGGGACAATGGTGAAGCGTCAAACACCAGTCTACAACGCATCGATGCTCTCGAGGTAGGGCTTCAGCGCATACAGGCTTTGACTCAAGCAGTCCTATAAATCAAAGCCAGCTTGACTCAATAACCACCAAGGGCCCCAGTACCAACAAGTTAGGACCCGAGGACTAATGGGTAATCTAACGTACCCCTTACGTTCCTTCTACGACCGACAACCATACTCTACCGCAGTCATCTACTCCCCCACCCATGGAGGATGTTTATGAAGCCCTTAGGGAGCTGCGAGCTTGCTTGACGCTCGAGATAACCAGGAAGCTCTCTGAAAGATCTAGATCCTTCACCCTTATCCGCTGGAATGAAACAATGTGCTTTATCCCCCCAAGATAAACCACAATCGTTGACCTCGTTCGACGGGAAGGGATCTCCCGGTCAAAACTTAAACTACTTTGCCTCTATGACGGGACACTTACCGCGAGATGATGCTCTGTTTACTAATTTATTTGTCGGAGCATTGAAAGGGGGTTGCTTATGAATGGTTTTGCAGTCTCCCCAATAACTATATTTCATCTTTCTACGACCTTCGGCGCCTCTTTCTCTCTTAATTTTACGAGGGAAAGATGGACATGATGATGTCTTGTCTCATGGATATTGTCCAAAAAAAAGAAGAAGTCTGTTCGCTACTACATCTTGCTCTATCGCCAGGCATCTATGAGGTTACCGTCTGGCACCCCTGAGTCCGTATTGATGGATGTCTGTCGCAAAAACATTCTACTGACGATTAAACTTTGGACTGGCTCCACTCAGCATGCAGATTTGACAACATTCATTATCAGCGCCGACAATGCTGAAAGGAACGCCATGGAGGCCCTCTTGATGGGGGTAAATTTCTCTAGTATATATCAATGATAGGGAAAAGCGTCCTTCCAGCAGCAGTAATGCCAATAGTGGCCGAGACGAAAAAAAGGGAAGTAGGCCTTGACCGTCAATATTTCCAAAGGTTCGGCCTCATTAAACCAAAAGCTGGTAGAGGCGGTAAGACCAAAGAAGAACTACTCCTTCAACGACGATGACATGGTGGAGCTCTTCAACATGCTGGTGAAAGGCGATAAGCTCCAACTTCTTCCTCTCAAGCGTCTTGACGAGGTAGACAAGGTGAACAATCCTATTATATTGTCATTATCATCGACGTCCATCATCCAACACGTGATTGCTACGTGTTAAAAAAAATAAATATAATGGCTGATTGATGCAAAGGTCCTCACTCTTGACTATGAGGACAAGACGGTCACTGCAAACATGGTGACCCTCTAGTTTAGTGACTTTCCGGTGACAAAAGCACAAGATGGCGTCACCCCGATCCTAGGGCGACGATTAAGGTCGTTAACCTCCCACCTGCTCGCGACAATGCCACGGGGTTGGTTCCACTCACAACGTCGTGAGACAAAGTTATGTGGGTCCACCCCGATCTCACCCCAGACTTGATGCAACTAACGGTGCGTCCTGCCAACAAGTCCAAGGAAAAGAAGACCAAGTCTTATCTGAAGAACAGTTTGGCAACTCTAGAGGGGGGTGAATAGAGTTTATATAGAAAAATAGCCAATTAAAAATAACTCTTTCACCAACAATCAATAATCAGAGTAAAGTGCGGAAAATAAATAAAGAGCAGAAGAGCATACGCAAACACAGCGATTTTAACCTGGTTTCCCTCGTGGAGGACTAGTCCAGGCCTGAGAACTCTAGCTCAGGATTAAATCCACTATTTGTGAAATAGTAGTTTACAACCCGTGCCTTTTCTTCAGAAGAGCACGTCAACTTCTAACAGAGGATCGCAGTGGCGATTTGCTTGGAATTGTCCAAGCGACTTCTTCAACTCTTGCACAAGAATCCTAACTGAGAGATGCTGAGCACTCGAGACTTAGGAGGCTTGTGGCTAGTAGATGGGAAGGGTATGGCTTATTGAGCTTATAAGAGAGAAGAGAAGAGAAGATTGAGTGAATTGAAATGAGAGAATTCATGCCCTATTTATAGTGTTTTTATAGGCAGAATTCGGCCAGAATTCGGGTAGGAAAATTCAAAAATTTGGCCGTTGGACAGCTAGCAACCAGCTATCCCTAAAATTAGGGTTCCTGATTTCTAGGGGACAGAGTTCGGCCCGAACTCTGTGTGGAGGCAGAGTTCGGCCCGAACTCTGTCTCCAGAGCACAGAGTGGTTCTAAGGGGACCAGTGGGCAGTTTTTGGTTCAGTGGAGCTTGGGATTTTGGGTAGGTTATAGACTAAGTTCCAAGAGCTCAGCAAGACTCAGAGTACATAAATCTAGACTCAATGAAATCATAAAATACAGACTCCAGAACACACTGAGAGCCGGAGACTGAGCTGTCATCTGTCTTGAACTGAATGCAGTCGTCGTGTGTCGTATTGAATTAATACAAATATTATTTGGTCAATGTAGTCAATATTTGGTTGACTGTGACTTTGTGTCAACAATCTCCCCCATATTGATAATTGACAAAATAATATAAGTATATTTCAATATTCATACCTGGACACAGTTGATTGTAACATAGTTCCATAGCTCCCCCATACACGATGCCTGAGCTAAGAGAAAATAGCTCCCCCGTAAACCATGAACGGTGTCGAGCTAGAAGCTATAGCTCTCCCCCTTACAAAATGCATAGTACCTGTGATCTGATAGATAATATTTTCCAGAGCAAGAAGTACAGATATACACAGATATACGAATGCATAGAACCAGTATGATATCTAATAAACAATAAAAATATACATTATTTCTCCCCCTTTTGGCAGTTAGCAATATAAAGAAGCAATGAATATTAATGCAACCACACCAAGCAGAGAAGAAACAGTAAAATACTAAGCAAAATAAGTCACTGACATAGAATGATAATAAAGACAGATAATGTCATCCACCAAACCAAGTGGCCAACTCATAAACAGAGTACATAAAACCCGCTACATAAATCCATAAGAAACTAAATAACTGAAATCAAAAGTAACTAAGATCATCATCAGTGGCAGTAGCAGCAGATAGTAGCCAATCTCCATCATGGAGCACGAGATGGTCCTGGAACATCTGATGGACCATGGAAGGAGCGACGAGGGTCCACAAAAGCATCATCCGGATCCATGTAACGCATAACCCACGGATCATCAATGCGATAACCCGCGCGCGCTGGATCCCTCTCCATGGGAATGTGCAGATGCTGAGACAGAGAGTACCGGATATCATGCAGAGAGTTGCCGAGAGCACTCATCTGCAGAGTGGTACGATAGTCCAGCTGTGTCCAGCGATCGTCCTCAAGAGTAAAACGATCCCGGAGCATGGTCTGAATGGACTCAAGAGTGGCAGGTGGAGGTGGTGCATCCTGACCAAAAGGAGGGGCGTCAGGCTCCTCATCAGCAGAATGCTCAGATGACTCAGAAGCAGCGACAGGCTGAAGGCGTCGTGCTTTGGATAGAAAGGCAGGTGCAGGCAGGAACGGACAATCATGGATAGGAATGATGAAGGCACAAAAAACGAAAGGAAGATAGAGAGGATAAACCAAAGCTCTTGGTTTCTTCCGACAGTTGATCATCCAATCCATCATAGTCCGTGGAAAGTTGAATGGAATACGATAGTGGAGATGATATAAGGCGAAGATCTCAAGATAAGTGACTTCATCTGTTGAGCCAGCCTTGGGTAAGATGGTGTTAAAAACCATTCGGTGAAGCTCATAGAAGTAGGGGTTGAGATGCTTGGCCATAAGTTTGCGAGGACTTATGTTAGGAGCACATAATTCCTCCTTGAATCCTTCAAGAGAAGTATCGCCAACAAATTGAAATTGACGTGCTTCCACAAGTTTATTCCAAGTATCAAGATTAACAAGATCAAGAAAATCCCCCAACTCAGAATCATTGAAGGCGATGTCAATACCGGCAACCCGGGAATAGATGTGTGTTGCATCAAAAGTTAAATTGCAATAGAACATTTGGATTGCACTACGGTAGATGACAGAATTTGAAGCAACTAAAGCATCCAAACAAAGATCATGGAATAAAGACTCATATTGAGAAAATATTGTGAAATTAATGGGATGGCCCCCAAACACCGGACGAGTCCTAAAATCGCTAAACCATTCATTAGAGGCGTCTAGCGATACAAATAGACGGTCGTCGTATGTGTTAGGGTCATCGGGACTCGACGGATTGAACAACGGATGAATGGGATGTTGTTCAACTACTTGTTCAATCGGAGGAGGAGGATTCGAAGAGGAAGCACCCTCGGTTCGGATCCTCTTCCAGCGATTGGGCAAGCGTGGAGCCATTTACAAGAAATTTGATAACTTGAAATGGAGAGAAATAGAGAGTTATACCTGAAAATAATGTCAAACAGTTGAAGAGAACGTTGAAAAACCCCTTTCCCTTGATTTTGAGAAGAAATGGAGCACTCTAGATCAAAAACTAGGGTTAGGGTTTGAAGGAAGGAGTTTGGAGAGGTGAAGAAGGAGGTAATATGGGAGGAAAGAGAAGGAATCCCGACATAAAGTAGGGCTTTGTCTTTGGTCGGGTAGAATAGTGACCATTGGATTAGAAAAGATCCAACGGTGGAGCCAGATCCCGATTCTGGAACCTAGGGACCGAACTCGGCCCGAACTCTGTTAGGGGCAGAGTTCGGCCCGAGTTCTGGATCAGTGGTCCAGAACAAAATTCAGGCTGAAAATTGATTAAGTGTTGAACAAAAAGAGATACAATTTTGAGAAACCCAATAAAGTACATAGAGAGATTTACAAAGGTCAGAATCAACTTTAGGAAGATCAATTTGGCAATAATAAATCGTAACAAACCATATAATAAACAAGGAAATATATTGTAATTCAGTATTTCAAATTTTCCATGGGTTAGCTGCAGGGGCCGGATCCCAGCTAGCGGTAGTCCTGAGGACTAGTGCACCGTGTCGCTTAGGCTTTTACGTCTTTTTGTCAGAAGGACCCTTTCGGCTTGTACCCATAATAAATTTGTCATAAAAGAATCAAAATATACTCGATATTTACGCAGGTAAGTCTCAACTTATAACTGCTTCATCCAAAATTCCGAGTTCACGACAAAGATAATTGAAGCGCTCTTCGGATAATGGCTTAGTAAAGAAATCTGCTAGCTGATGATCAGTGTCAATAAATTCTAAGTTAATCGTGCCATTTTGCTGATGATCACGCAAAAAGTGGTGTCTGATCTCAATGTGTTTAGTGCGTGAGTGGCAGACAGGGTTCTTAGTCAAATTGATGGCACTAGTATTGTCACAGAATATAGGAATATGCATGAAAGATAACTTATAGTCTTCAAGGGTTTGCTTCATCCACAGAATTTGTGCACAACAACGCCCAGCTGCTATGTATTCAGCTTCTGTTGTGGATAGTGCGACAGAGTTCTGCTTCTTGCTAAACCATGAGACTAAAGCCTTTCCTAACAAATGACACGTGCCGCTCGTACTTTTACGGTCGACCTTGCATCCAGCAAAGTCAGCATCAGAGTAACCGATGAGGTCAAATGATGTTGACTTGGGATACCATAGGCCCACTGTAACCGTACCCTTAAGGTATCGAAAGATACGCTTAACCGCGGTCATGTGAGATTCCTTAGGATTTGCTTGATATCTAGCACATAGGCAAACACTAAACATGATATCGGGGCGACTAGCAGTTAAATAAAGTAAGCTGCCTATCATACCTCGATACTTACGTTGATCAACGGGTTTACCGCTCTCATCTGGTTCGAGTTTGGTTGAAGTAGCCATTGGCGTGCTAATTGGTTTGACGTTGTCAAGGTCGAACTTCTTCAGCATGTCCTTGGTATACTTCGATTGACAGATGAAAGTTCCATTTGCCAGTTGCTTTACTTGCAGGCCAAGAAAGTAGTTGAGCTCTCCCATCATGCTCATCTCAAATTCTGTCTGCATACACTTGGCAAATTCTTGACAAAGAGTTTCATCAGTAGACCCAAAAAATAATATCATCAACATAAATTTGAATCAACAGAATAGTGTCTTTAAAAGATTTTATAAACAGTGTAGTGTCAATTTTCCCTTTTGAAAAACCTTTCTCAAGTAAGAAGCTACTTAGCCTTTCATACCAAGCTCTGGGGGCTTGCTTGAGGCCATAAAGTGCTTTCTTTAGCTTGAACACGTGGTCGGGAAATTTGTGATTTTCAAAGCCAGGAGGTTGTTTCACATAAACTTCCTCCTTAATAAAACTATTCAGAAAAGCACTTTTCACATCCATTTGAAATAATTTAAAGTTTTGAAAATTAGCAAAAGCACAAAGCATCCGAATGGATTCTAGTCTAGCAACAGGAGCATACGTCTCATCGTAGTCGATACCTTCCTCTTGGTTGTATCCTTGAGCTACTAGACGAGCTTTGTTACGTGTGACTGAACCATCTTCATTTACTTTGTTTCTAAAAACCCATTTAGTACCAATTATAGAGTGATTAACCGGTCTAGGAACGAGTTCCCATACTTGGCTTCTCTCGAATTGGTTGAGTTCTTCTTGCATAGCAGAAATCCAAAATTCATCATTAAAAGCTTCAGAAATGTTTTTAGGCTCTACTTGTGAAATGAAGGCAGTGCTAGCAACAGAGTCTCTTAGTGATGATCTAGTAGTTACTCCACGTGAAACTTCTCCTATAACTAAATTTTCTGGATGAGAAGGTTTGAAAGAGAATTTCTTAGGCAAACCCTCCAGAGAATTAGTTTCGGTTGAAGTATTCATTGGAGTAGAAGTTGATGGCTCAACGTCATCATCAAGAGTACTTGCTGCACTGTTGTCTTCATCAAAAGTCACATTTGTTGACTCTTCCATAATAAGTGAGCGTTTATTGAAAACTCTATATCCCTTACTCTTGGCGGCATAACCAAGAAAGATACCATCGTCAGCTTTGGCATCAAATTTGCCTAAGTTGTCTTTGGTGTTAAGGATAAAACATCTACAACCAAAAACTTTAAAATAAGAAACATTGGGGGTTCTCCCAAACCAAAGCTCATAGGGTGTTTTCTTCGTAATGGGACGAATCAGCACCCTATTCAAAATATGGCATGCTGTACTAACAGCTTCTGCCCAAAAGTATTTCGGAAGTGAAAATTTATTCAACATGACTCTGGCCATATCGCCGAGAGTTCTATTCTTCCGCTCCACAACACCATTTTGTTGAGGAGTTCTAGGACAAGAAAATTCATGATCAAAACCATTTGCATTACAAAAACTTTCGAAATCATAATTTACGAATTCGCCTCCATGATCACTTCGGATTCGAGTAATCATGTAGCCTTTTTCGTTTTGAGCTTTCTTTACAAAAACTTTGAAAGCAGAAATAGCATCGCTCTTATTAGCGAGAAAGAAAACCCAAGTAAATCTCGAAAAATCATCAACAATAACAAATGCATACAGTTTGCCACCAAGGCTAGCTATTCTACTAGGACCAAATAAATCCATATGAAGTAGTTGCAAGGGTCTAGTAGTACTTACAGAGTTGATGGAATGAAACGAGGATTTTGTTGCCTTGTTTAGTTCACATTCGGCACATACCGTATCCTTTTTGAATGTGATGTCAGGCAATCCTCTCACTAGCTTCTTGGTAGAAAGCCTGGATATAGCATCCATGTTGGCGTGACTAAGACGCTGGTGCCAAAGTAGTCGTTCGTCTTTGTGGGCATATAAACATCTACCTGCATTGTTAGTATTTATAGAAAGATAGAAAATATAGATGTTATCCTCTCTTTTCCCTTCAAAAGCAATGTCTCCTGTTGACCTATCATAGATGTAGCAACTGTTTTGTCCAAAGTTAATGTCATATCCATGATCAGCAAGATGACTAATGCTGAGCAGGTTATGCTTTAACTCGGTCACTAGGCAGACATCCTTTATTACAGGAGAGAGAGGATGACCAATGATACCATTACCTATAATGTGCCCTTTGAGATTGTTACCGAAGGATACGTATCCTTCTCTCTTCATCGATAGTGATGCAAAAAGGTTTGCGTCTCCCGTCATATGTCGCGAGCATCCACTATCGAGAATCCACTTACTTTCAGTTGAGGAGGGAAGGTCCACCTACATCAAGAGTAGATGTGACCTTTGGTACCCGAGTTCTTGAGGGTCCTGAAAAGTTAGTCTTTGGGAACCAAGCATATATTCTTTTATCTACAAGTCTTCTAACTCTGCACTGTGGTGAGATGTGTCCATGTAATCCACAATAAGTACAGATAGCATTCTTGTTTATACTAGGAGTATGAGAATGATATTTATAAGCAACAGGATGAGGATGGACATGATATGAAGAGTTAGCATGGTGAGGATGATTATGCATGGAATAAGTGGCATGGTGATGGTGTCTTTGAGGCATAGAATGATGGTATTGTCTATGATGAGTGACATGCTGATATTGTCTAGATGGCATGGCATGATGATTTTGTCTATATGGCATGACATGACGATTTTGTCTATATGGTATATGAGGACCTCGTCTATATGGCATTGCATGATGATCTTGTCTATATGGCATGACATGATGATTTTTATGTGTGAAGTGCTGTTGATTGTGTCTTTGTGCATGATGCTTGTGTACTGAGTGAGAATTGTTCTTACGTGTACGTGGTTTGTGAAAGTTTGTGTATATGAATGCATGGTTATGTGCTGCATGAGAATGACTTGGTTGACTAGCATGAGTGGTGTTGTGCCCATGTGATTGGGTTTGAGGTTGAATAACCTGTTTACCCAATTTGGTTTCTAATCTTTTAGTAACAGCTTGCAGTTCAGTAACCTTAATATTTAAGCCATATATCTTAGTCATGGAAATCTTGTGTCTACTCTTTTCTTCAGCAAGCAACGTGTTGAGTGTAGTGATTTCTTGAGTTTGTTGCTCAATACGTGCTTCAGCATCATGCAAGCTTAATTTGAGCTTGGATACTTCATCAGCGTCATTAGTGGGTGATGTGTCTCTAACATTATCAAGAAGTAAGGAAATTCTTTGTATCTCATCTTCTAGACTTTTGATTTTGTCCTTGGCATGTTTATATTTACCGATGACCTTTTTATGATCATCGAGTAAATCAGTGAAAGCATCGCCAAGTTCATCAAAAGAGAAGTCATCCAGAGTTTCGTTAGATACCTTGTTAGACGTCGCCATCAGGCACACATTTGCTGTATCTTGAGGAGAGTCCTTTTCTTCCTTAGAGTCACTTGCTTCACTCTCATGCCAGATGCCTGTGTTGGCATATTTCTTTGATGAGTTCTTTTTGTATGGCTTCTCATAGCGGTTGCTCTTCTTCAGGAATGGGCAGTCTTTTCGGACATGTCCAGTTTTCTTGCAACCGTAACAAGTTGGTTCTTCTTCATCGTCTTCTTGAGATTCCTTCTTCCTTCGATTGAAGCGAAGGAATTTCTTGAAGTTGCGAACCATGAGAGCTTGTTCTTCATCATCCGAATTATCTTCTTCGGTCTCATCATGATTAGCTCTTCGTTGATGAGCTTTGAGTGCGATCTCCCTGGTCTTCGGAGCAGGCTCTTCGAAGTCCTTGAGGTCAAGCTCGTGAGTCATAAGCTTACCCATCAAGGTCTCCATTGACATTGTTGTGAGATCGTTTCCTTCTATGATGGCTGTCACCTTAGGGTTCCAAATCTTTGGTAGCCCTCTGAGCAGCTTACGAATCTTTTCGTGGTTTGAGTATTGCTTTCCGAGCGAAGATAGAGGATTGATGATGTCGAGGAATCTTGTGATCATTTGAGTGATCGTCTCACTTGGCTTCATCTTGAAGGCTTCGTATTCTTGAGTGAGACGGCTTATTTTAGATTCCTTGACCTGTGTGGTTCCTTCATGCGTCACTTCTAGAAGTCTCCATACTTCATGGGCAGTGGTGCAAGTAGAAACCCTGTTGAACTCATTCCTGTCTATAGCACAGAACAAAGCATTAATAGCCCTAGCATCTAGACTTGCCTGTTTCTTCTCCTCGACAGAATATTTGTCGTGTGGTTTCTCAATGAGGTCACCATCGACAACTATCCTGGCGGGCTTTTTGTAACCGTCAGTGACGACAGTCCACAGGTCAAAGTCTAGAGACTTAAGATAGAAGCTCATCCTTGTTTTCCAATATGTGTAGTTAGTTCCATCAAATAGGGGAGGCCTATGAGTGGACTGACCTTCACCATGATTGGAAATCAAGGATTGTGTGGTTGCCATGGATCAGCTCTTAGGATGTTAGTCCTTGTAAAGAGAACAGAGCTCTGATACCAATTGAAGAACAGTTTGGCAACTCTAGAGGGGGGTGAATAGAGTTTATATAGAAAAATAGCCAATTAAAAATAACTCTTTCACCAACAATCAATAATCAGAGTAAAGTGCGGAAAATAAATAAAGAGCAGAAGAGCATACGCAAACACAGCGATTTTAACCTGGTTTCCCTCGTGGAGGACTAGTCCAGGCCTGAGAACTCTAGCTCAGGATTAAATCCACTATTTGTGAAATAGTAGTTTACAACCCGTGCCTTTTCTTCAGAAGAGCACGTCAACTTCTAACAGAGGATCGCAGTGGCGATTTGCTTGGAATTGTCCAAGCGACTTCTTCAACTCTTGCACAAGAATCCTAACTGAGAGATGCTGAGCACTCGAGACTTAGGAGGCTTGTGGCTAGTAGATGGGAAGGGTATGGCTTATTGAGCTTATAAGAGAGAAGAGAAGAGAAGATTGAGTGAATTGAAATGAGAGAATTCATGCCCTATTTATAGTGTTTTTATAGGCAGAATTCGGCCAGAATTCGGGTAGGAAAATTCAAAAATTTGGCCGTTGGACAGCTAGCAACCAGCTATCCCTAAAATTAGGGTTCCTGATTTCTAGGGGACAGAGTTCGGCCCGAACTCTGTGTGGAGGCAGAGTTCGGCCCGAACTCTGTCTCCAGAGCACAGAGTGGTTCTAAGGGGACCAGTGGGCAGTTTTTGGTTCAGTGGAGCTTGGAATTTTGGGTAGGTTATAGACTAAGTTCCAAGAGCTCAGCAAGACTCAGAGTACATAAATCTAGACTCAATGAAATCATAAAATACAGACTCCAGAACACACTGAGAGCCGGAGACTGAGCTGTCATCTGTCTTGAACTGAATGCAGTCGTCGTGTGTCGTATTGAATTAATACAAATATTATTTGGTCAATGTAGTCAATATTTGGTTGACTGTGACTTTGTGTCAACATTATCACATAGTCATTGCCTCGATCGATGAAGCCTTGGTAGGAAAGACTAGATCAGGGGTGCTCTATCAAATATATGTATATACAAATGATGACAACTTTTGATATATGGGGCTGTCAATGATGTCATGGGTATTCGTGTCGTGGCGCTCCCTCCGGACACCCATTATGCAGCAACGTCAAGTGAACACAACTCGTACCCCCTATGTCTAGTGACTATCCTCCCCACCCAATGAATCTAGAATATGTCGACACTTCGTCACGTTTAGTCCCTAATCAGAAGTCCAGTAGCAGTACAATAAAATGACTAACATGACTATGCCGACACGTGCTCCGTCGTACAAATGATCAGTTGGGTACGGGAATACTTGTCCAATACCTCATCATCACCTCTCCGTGTCCAAAATAGTGTCAGGGTCCTATGGGATATCGGTGTATCTGCTCAACAGTGTAAGGGTAGTCTCCTATGGCCGAGGTTAGGAAGTAAAGAGCCAATGTATCTCGTTGGTTGCACCCAGAGTCATACTCAGATGCGCACATGTAATATATCGAGGTAAATAGCAAGCAGATAGAAATGTAACTAAAGAATGAATTTAACATAGTGACAAGGTATACTTGCCTGGATTCGGTAGCTGAGGATGAAAACCAGGTCCGGGGCCCAAGTCCAAAAAGCCCGAAGAACCTAGAGAATAAATTAAGGTTTAATTAATACCTTTAAGATTTTTGGGTTTAATTAAAAAATTACTAAATATAATGAAATATGTTACTTTAGTTAGGAATAACCAAGTAAGGCATTTAGCTGAGTATTAAATACCAACACTAACACTATATCCTTACGTATACTAAGTCCAATGTCCTCAATTCGTGCATCACCACACTGTTTGCCAATACTGGTGTTTTAAGATGGGCATCCACGCCTCACATACCTCGAGAAACATTGTCATCCATAAATTACTCCCCACTGTTCACGTACAGAACCTTAGGCTACTTCTCCTCTATATCAAGTTGTGAAATGGGCCGGGCGGCCCGGTGCCCGGCCCGAGCCCGCCCGGCCCGCCGCCTTATTAGCCCGGCCCGGCCCGCGACGAAGCCCGGACCGGCCCAGCCCCCCTGTCCCAGTGGTCCGGGTCGGGCCTCCCCCTCCGAGCCCAAGCCCGGCCCGGCCCGGACCGGAAAGAAATTTTTTTTTTTTTAATGGTTAACGTTAGGCCCGGTAGGCCCGGCCCGGTAGGCCCGAACCGGCCCGGCCCGGTCTAGCCAGGTCTGAACCATTTTTTTTTTTTTTTTTTTTTTTTGAATTGGAGGGGGTATTTTACCAAAATACCCCCATAATATAGCTGTTATTAAAACGTTGGAGGGGTATTTTGGTCATTTTCAAGAAAATGACCAAAAAACCACTCCAACAACTCTATTTTGAGGGTAGAGGGGGTCATTTGGCATGGGAAAAATCCTATAAATAGGCCATAAAATTTATTTTTCATACACAATTCACTCATTCAATCTTCATACAATTTTCTCTAAACTAAATCCGGCTTTCCATCAGTTTGCGAAGAAGCTCCCAACCCCGCTCAAGGCTCAAGCTCCGAAATCCGGCGTCCGATTTAATATTTTTTCTTCTCTTTCTCTCTTAAAAATTCAAAATTGTTTTATATTGTTTGATCAAAATTTGTTTGTATTTTTCTTACTCTCTCTCTCCCTCTCTTACTTATTAAATATTACTTACTCTTTTTTTATTTTTCGGGAATTTTTTTTCGGTGTATTTTTCTTCTCTCCCTCTCTTCTAAAAATTTACATAAATTTTTTATAATGGCCGGACAAGGTTCTAACCCACCTACCGGTGATGCCGGAAATACTTATGAATATTTTAATACTTATTTTGAGCAAAATCCTATTCCTGATGATACTCCTGAAGAATTAGTAGGATCCCCTCCTGAAATTGCGAGTTCCACTCGGAATGTGCCAAAAAGAAAGAAAAAATCAAAGTATTGGAAATTTTTTGTTATTCTTTATCAAACTAATCCCGATGATTCTCTTGTTTTAGATCCGAAAGGAAATCCAATAGCGTACGCGGCACAGTGCAAGAAATGTGCCAACATATACAAATGGAAGACTGGAGGTGGCACGGGTACAATATAAATAATTTAAATTAACAACTCAAACAAACTAAATAAATTTAAAAATATAAAAAAAAACATTTTTTAACTTCGCCTATGCCGGTCCCAAGCCCGGAAAAAGAAGGAGGGAAAAATGTTTAAAATTTATACAAATACTTAAAAAAAACTTTAAATAAACTTTATACACTTAGAATAAACTTTATAAATAATTTTATATATTTTAAAAATTTAACTTAAACAAATAAGAATATCAATTTTTTCAAATAAAAACTTTATAAACTTTTATATACTTTTAACATAAACTTTATCAAATTTAAAAAAAAAAAAAAATTAAAAACCAAGCCCGGACCCGGCCCAACCCAAGCCCGGGCCCGGCCCGGCCCGCTGGCCCGAACCGGCCCGGCCCAGCCCCTCACCCGTCGGTCCTGTGGGCCGGGCTGGGCTTCGATTTTACTCACCGGGCCGGGCCCGGCCCGGCCCGCTTTCTGATCCGTTCCGGTCTGGGCTTGGCCCGAGCCCGGTTCAGCCCGCCCAATGTGGGCTTCGGGCCGGCCCGGCCCGGCCCGTTTAACACCTTGACCTCTATATAACTCGAACACTCAACATATGTACTAGGGTCATTGCCCACACACGCATAGAACTTTACTTCTCCTTACATGTTTTAGCATACTTGTGAACAGCAGACACATGTATGTATCTCCTCTTTTCCCGAACGCTCAAACACCACTGTCATTTACATTTGCTGCTTCTTCCCAAATCGGACACACACCTGCACATGCACCGACAACACAACCAGTTCTAGTGTAAGAGACGTCACATGATACTCTGCATCCCCATCTTCGTTCTACTTCATATCTCCTCCAATGGTTAACCCATTAACATATTCCTAACTTATACAACAGTACGGGGACTAAGGTCCCACACTAATCTAGGGGTGATCTCCCCTTTATATCAGTATTATGAGAAGGCAAAGTTTTGCTCTCACAGCTCGCCTTGTACAGGCATGCTTGGTCCCTAATCTAATCACTTGTTTTTGGAGGAGACACTCCCAAACCAACGTTACATATTCCCTCTCCCTCCAAAAAGCGCAGACTCGAACACACATTTATATAAACACAACCGACTACTTCCTACTATACCAGGAGTTCGATTCTACAAATAGTTATAAGGAAACACACACAACTTCACATAGGTATACATGGACACGGCTCATGGAAACTGAAGGGAAAGGGGAAGGGATTACCAGGGGAAGAGGGCCGTTGGTCACCGAGTATGGGATATGTCAGCGACGAGAGGAACACTCCCGCAACTGATTCTCCTGTCGTGGAAATGCCTCGCGTTCAATCGTCGCCTGATGGTCGTCGACTCGCGAATCCGGAGTCAAGCGCTGGTGCTGTAGAGGGTAGGCTCCGGGCACTGCTCGACCTCGAGGGTGGTCAGGCCTGGACTTAATATGAGGCCCATGAGGCAAGGGACTCAGGTCCAAAATTTTAGAGGGCACCAAATTTTTTTCTTTTAGTACATATAATATAGCTTAATCTATTGTAGTTGATTCCAGCCCGGCCCTTCACTAGCTGTAGTGCATAGTAGCAAATGACCCAAAGAAAGCCCAATGGATCCAAAATGTTTTCTAGGTAAGGAATTTTTTTTAGGTGTTTTAAGATGGTGGCCGACTGGTCTTTGCTCTTCCTTTTTTTTATTCCAATAAACAAAGTTACAAGTTCTACATAGTAACATAGGAACCGAATAGGATTGGCTACTTTGCTCCAAGCAAGAAAAGAGAACATCTTCTTTTTCGGTTTTCCCTCCCCATCACAGGTGACGGGTGAGTGATGGTTTTCCCTCCCCAATTTGGTGATTTTTTTTTCCATTTGGAGAGCACTACTACACTAGAGAAGCAAACATGCCTCCTATAAGAAAACAATTGTCTGGAGCGAAAAAAAAAATAAAGCAAAAGGAAGAAGCATTAATTCAAAGTCAAGCCGAGAGTCTTAATAAGTATTTTACTAGCAACCAAGGGACAGATAGGACAAAAGTCACAGAACCAGTTAAAAATTTGGTGAATGAGGAACAACAAAATCAGAATGATAGTAACAATGAACTGCATGATCAGTACCCTATCGATGAGAATGATAATATTGATTTGGATCAACTTACCGATGTTGAATTGACTGAGACTCACAATGAAGTTCCAAAGCAGCCTGAGAATGATGAAGCAGATGCTAATATAATTATAATCTTGATGAAGATTTAATTCAAGAGAACTTGTTTCCATTAAATGTTGATGATCCAGGAAATTGGAAAAAAAAAATTGGACAAAATATTAGGGACTTTCTAGTTGAAAGAGGTCCTAGAAGAGATGACGGTGTCTTATTTCCCCATGATAGTTCTGAAAGACATTTTAAATCATCACATATTAAGCGACGATTGCCAAATGGTGAAATGAATAAAAGAAGATGGCTTGTATATTCTGTTTATATGGACAAGATTTTTTGTTTTTGTTGCAAACTGTTCAAGACTCAAAGGACCATGGCAAAACTTGGTCAATTGGCTAATGAAGGATCCAAAGATTAGAAAAATCTCAGTCGGAATCGCAGACTTCATGAAACTAGTAAAGACCATATTGGTTGCATGACTAGTTGGATTGAACTAGAAAGAAGAATTCAAAAGAATAAGACAATTGATGAAAGCGTACAAGTAGCAATCAACAAAGAGAGAGAACATTCGAAGCATGTGTTAAAGAGAATAATTGTTGTTGTGCAAAGACTTGCAAAAAAAATAACTTGGCTTTTCGAGGAGATTGTGAGCAGATTTATGTTGGGAACAATGAAAACTTTTTGCAACTAATTGAGATGATTGCTGAGTTTGATCCAGAGATAGAAGAGCACCTTCAACGTATTCAAGCACAACAGATTTATTTCAAATATCTTGGGCCCAAAATTCAAAATGAACTGATACAAATGTTGGCAGCTGATGTGAGAAGTTATATTGTTACAAAGATTAAACATGTAAAGTATTTCGCAGTCATACTTGATTGCACTCCAGATGCAATTCACGAGGAGCAAATATCCCTTATAATAAGATGTGTGGATGATTCAACAAATACTGTAGCGGCAGAAGAATTTTGGGTTGAATTTTTGAAGGCTGATGATACATCAGGGCTTGGACTTTTTACTGAGCTTAAAAATGTCTTAAAGAGCCTTGAACTTGACATTGACAATATAAGAGGTCAAGGATATGACAACGGATCCAATATGAAAGGAAAGCACAAAGGTGTCCAGAGTAGATTACTTGAAATCAATCCAAGAGCTTTCTACACTCCATGTGGATGTCACAGCCTTAACCTAACATTATGTGATATGGTGAATTGTTGTCCTAAAGCAATGTCTTTTTTTGGAGTTATACAACGCAGATATACATTATTCGCTTCTTCTACCAAGTGTTGGAAAATCTTCAAAGATAATGTGCAAGGTCTTACAGTTAAGCCGTTGTCACAAACACGTTGGAAAAGTCATATTGAAAGTGTTAAGCCCATAAAAGAGCAGATTTCACAAATAAAAGATGCTTTAGTTGATTTGGAAAATACTTCTGAAGACCAAAAATCAAAGAGTGAAGCTGAGGCCTTAGCAACATATGAACTTGAAAATTTTGAGTTCTTGCTCGGAATGGTAATTTGGTACTAGTTGTTATATGGTATTAACATTGTTAGTAAATTTCTTCAAGGAGAAGATATGGATATTGATGTTGCTATTAGACTGTTATAAAGGCATATTTCTTCTCTTCAAGAGTACAGAGAATCCGAGTTTGATCAGGCCATAACTGAAGCAGAAAAAATTACAAATGAAATGGGAATTGAAGCTGTATTTCGAGAAAAGCGCATTATTCGAAGAAAGAGACAATTTGATGAGGTCGACAGTGAAGAGGTAACCCAATCAGCTAAAGAATCTTTCAAAGTTAATTACTTCCTTTTATAATTGATCAAGCTCTTTCTTTACTTCAAACTCGATTTGAACATTTAAAAAATATGAAAAAACCTTTGGATTTCTGCTTAGTTTGGAGAGATTAAAGTATGCTGATGATGATAATCTGTTGAGCTCGTGTGTCAATCTTCAAAATTCTTTAGCACAGGATGGGCATTCTGATATTGATGGACAAGATTTGTTTTTAGAACTAAAGTTCTTAACACACTCATTACCAAGAGAAGCAAAAAGAATAATTGACGTGCTAAATTATTTGAAGAAAATGATGGTTGTTTTCCAAATACATATGTTACTTACAGAATTTTACTAACTATACCAGTTACAATTGCATCTACAGAAAGAAGTTTTTCTAAGTTAAAGTTGATCAAAACTTATCTCCGGTCAATTATGTAACAAGTGAGGTTGAATGGCTTGGCTATGTTATCCATCGAGAAAAAATGGTTGAGAAAATAGATTATGCAAACTTAATCAATACTTTTGCCTTAAAGACAACAAGACGAGTAATATTTCAGTGACTATGTAATGAAATAAGAAAGTATTCAATGGCCTAAGTTAATTATTATTACCATTATGAACCACTCCAAACATTGTTTAGCATTTATTTATTAATTATCTGGAACATTACTTTTATTTCTATGGGTTTGAAACATCTTTAGTTTTATTAGTATTTCATTATAACATATATTCCTGGGAATATTAAATTTTGTATATATTTTTATTTCTTAAATTTTGGGTTGAAATACTTCATTATCGATAAAAATAATATCATATGAACATTAAGTTTTGAGGGCACCACTTTTAGAGTTCGTCTCAGGTATCAAAAATCTAAATTCCGGCACTGAGGGTGGTCGCAACCGTCGATCAAGATCCGACAGCGAGCGCGGCGCCAACAGAGCTTGGGTTTTCGGTAGAGGTTTAATGGTGGAGGCGCGCGGCTAGGGTTTAATGGGAGGGTGGATGGCGAACATTATATATATATATATATATATATATATATATATATATATATATATATATATATAATTTTTTTTGAAGAAAGGTACTTCATTGATAAAATAAGTTACAGTAGTCTTACACTCTCTATAAATGTCTCCTCTCTACATTTCTCTTCCTACTTAGCTTCCATACAAGCAATGTCATTCTCAATATTATTCAGAATACCCGATAGTGTCGCCGCCCTCCCTTCGAATAATCTGCGGTTTCGATCACGCCAGACGTGCCACACAGCGGCCAATAGTTTGAACTTGCTACTTCTATATATCCCGCCTCCCTGGGTTGCCAATATCTGTACTTCGTCAATGACTTCAGAAAGTCGTTGTCGATTTATGTTTATGGTGGTAAACTGGAGCCTAAAGTGTTGCCAGACTTGATTAGTGAATCCACATTGGAAGAAGAGATGGTCCCGTGTTTCAGCCTCGTTACCACAGAACGCACAATTGCTATTTTGCATCTGGATGTTGAACTTGATGAGCCGCTCTTTGGTGAGTAGTCTATCTCGGATGGCTTTGTACATACATAGCCGCATTATATATATATATATATATATATATATATATATATATATATATATATATATAAGAAGAAAAGGGTGTTTTTTGCCAGCTGGGAGCGGGTCAGGGGTCGTACGCGTGCTCTGGCCACGCCTGGAAATTGGCAGGGAGACGCAGGGTCTACGCGCATAGAAGGAAGAAGATGGTGAACAGTAGAGTAACCGTTGGATTCAAATAAAAAGGGTCGGGTCGGTTTAGCGAGTTCGCGGGTCGCCCACCCGCTCCAGAAGCCTCTTCTGCTTGAGTTGGGGGGATTTTGGTTTGGTCCTAGGACTAACCCGGATCTGCTAAGGGGTTTGGGCTGCACCATGGGCCAAACATTAGATGTGCTGATGGATTTTATTAGAAAGGAAAATAAATGGGTTGTTGGGTTAGTTTAACATTTAGAAAATGATATATATATATATATATATATATATATATATATATATATATATATATATATATATATATATATATATATATATATGAGAAAGGATTACATCTCCAATATTTTACATCCCCAAGCATCCCCATGTTATCAACCGTTGGATCTTGTTTAAGTCATCTAATCTTAACCCTTGATTTGAATGGTTCAAATCAAGGGTTAAGATTAGATGACTTAAACAAGATCCAACGGTTGACCTCATGAGGATGCTTGGAGATGCAGAAAGTAAGGGGATGCGAATCTCTCTCTCTCTCTCTCTCTATATATATATATATATATATATATATATATATATATATATATATATATATATATATATTATTAACACCAATCCCCGCTTTTATTCATGAGAAATGCGCAAAATGCTGAAGCCTTTACAAGTAAGCGCATAAAAGACACAAAATAAAAGGAGCAGGGGCACAAACCCGCACACTGCCTCGGAGCCTGTTAGATGGATAATGAGTGCCAAAATCCCTCCCTGACATGCTTGCAGAGTTTGCTGACTTTGTGAATCTGTCTAAGAACCTCCAGGATCAGTTGGGTGGTGTTATAAAGACGAGCCTCATATCTGAATTTGTTGCGGCTCTTCCAGATTATCCATATGATGGCGGCTGCAACAATCTGGTGGCCGTGCGAGGCGCTGCCCCAGGTGGCTAGGAGATCATTTAAGCCCCCAACAGTCTGGCCCTGTTTACACCGATGGGAGAGGGCGGTCCACACCTACGCAGTAAGGTCTCCTGAATACAGAATGTGTTCTGCAATTTTCAACTGTTGCTCCACGCAGTAGTGATACGGTGATGCTAAACTGAAGCCAATGGTGGTGAGCGCGTCATCGGTTTGGAGCTTCTTGTGGAATGCTCTCCAAATCAGAAAAGACCATTTTTTTGGAAAACAGGACTGCCAAAAAGGACCGATATTGGGGACGGGCACTCCGATGTCGCGAACGACCCTCCTTATCGAGGCTAGAGCGAAAGCACCATCGGTCAAGAGGGACCAATTCAGAGCGTCCAGGTCCTACTTGACCTTAAGATCAGTGGTTGTCAACACAGCCACAGCCTCCTCTCCAATCCACTCCCAGACCCTCGTCCAATTCCAGGTGCCCTCGTTATGCTATAGGTCACGAATAGCACTGTTGGAGGGAGCAATCGGAAGCTGCGAAAGAAGGGCATCTCCAGACCAACGTTCATGAAAAAGGGACGAAATGCCCGTTTCCAGCTGGAGACAGATGAAAGGATCGACAAGATACCGCCCGAGCAGTATGCGGCGCCAGGATGCTGAAGATCTGTTGTTGGAGACAGCATATGAGGGATGTGAGTAACAAAAATATCTGGCCTTCATGAACCTCGCATATAAAGTGCGACTATCGTGGAGCTTCCACCACATCTTTATGGAACAAGCATCAATGACATACGACAGTCTGCAGAATCCTAGCTCACCCTTGTCAGTAGGTCTGGCCATGGTGTCCCAACTGGCCCAATGATGCTTGTCCTTTCCGTCGCAGTGGTCCTAGAAGAATTTTGTGAACAGGTGCTCAATGGATGTGAGCACCTTCTTAGGAGAAAAGTAAGCGGCAAGGGTGTAAATAGGGATGGAAGAGAGGACGTGCTGAATCAAAATCATCTTCCCGTCCGGCGATAAGATCGTAATGTGCCATCTCTCAATTTTTATCCTGATTTTGCCTACCAGTCCTTCGAACATACCCACATTGGATCTGCCGTATACCAGCGGGCACCCTATGTAAGAGAACGGAGGATATGCAACTGAGAAGAAAGTTATGTTGGTAAGGATAGAGGAATGTTCCCTGTTGGCCGAGTGGTGGGTGTAGATGACGCGCTTGTTGGGATTGACACGCTGACGAGAGCATCTGGTGTATCTCTCCAGCGTATTGTGAACTACCTCCACAGACCCAACGTTACCGAAGGTGAAAAAGAGAATGTCATCAGCGTAAGCCAGGTGGGTGATGATCGGACGACCGCTGGTGGTGTTGTAGTGCTGGAAACGGAAAGAGCCGATTATTTTGTTGAGATTTCTGCTAAGAGCTTCAGCCACGATGATAAAGATGGTAGAAGATAATGGGTCTCCATTCCTGACTCCTCTACTTGATTTAAAGAATCTCTCATCTTGTCCGTTGACAACTGTGGAGAACTAGCAATTGCTGATAGATCTATACACGATGTCAATCTAGGTCTCCGAGAAACCGAAAGCCCTGAACACCCATATCATGAATTGTCAGTCAAGTCTATCGTATGCTTTCTCCATGTTAAGCTTGATGGTAATGTTCCCACCTCTGGCCGGGAATTTCATGCAAGTGATCATCTCCTGAGCCAGCATGATGTTGTCTAATATATTTTGACCACAAACAAAGCCGCTTTGCTCCTCGGAGAAAATCTTCGGGAGAAGATCGGACATGCAGTTGGCAATGATCTTCGAGATGATTTTGTTGGTGAAGGTGCATAAGCTCAGGGGCGAAAGTCTTTAAAGGTCCCCGGGTTGTCCTTCTTGGGGATGAGAATAAGGTTAGCGTAAGAGATCGTTCTGGGGTACTTTGCTGCTTGGAAGAAGGCTGTAACTGCCTCGTGGATATCCGACTTTATGATGTCCCAACAAGATCTGAAGAAGACACTAGTGAATCCGTCAGGTCCTGGCACACTCTGTTCGTTCAGGGCCCAAACTGTGGCTTTGACTTTGCTCTCGGAAGGGGGAAGTTCCAGCTAGCTATTATCACTATCATCAATCAAAGGAGGAATTTCCGCTAGTAATTCTACGTCCTTGACAATAACATCTTTGGTGAATAACTGGGAGTAGAAATTAGCGGCAGCAGATTGGATACCTCATTGATCTTTGAGGATGTGACCACTCTCGTCTGCAATCTGATGGAGGTTGAGCTGTTGTCTGTGCCCCTTAACACATGAATGAAAGTAGCTGGAGTTTTTGTCACCTTCAATGTCCCAAGTGAGCCTACCTTTCTGTTTCCAGAATTTCGTATCTACTTTCATCCGGAACTTCAACAAAGCTCTGGTGAGGTTAAGGGACTCTCGGGCCGCAGGGGATTTGTCGGACGCGAAAAGAATCTCAATGGGGGTAACGTCATCCTCAGCTATACGGATGGCCTGGAAGATGTCGCCAAAAGAATCCTTACTCCATACAGTGAGGGCTTTTCTCGTAGCTTTCAGCTTGGTCACTACTCGGATAAGGGGTCGAGGTCGGTATGGGTATTCCAAGCGGTTGCTACTGTGTTCCTAAACTGGAGGTGATGGCTCCAGAGGTCAAGGAAGCAAAAGCTTTTCTTGATCTGGTTCGAGTTGCTGCTAATTTCGATAAGGAGGGAGGAGTGGTCCGCTTCAGTGGATTTGAGGTACGAGAGGTTGGAGATAATCCCCATGTCAGACTACTGAGCATTGACAAAAGCACGATCCAAGCAGGAGTATTACCGTCGGGCGCTTTTCTGTATGTTACACCAAGTGAAAGCATTGTCCAAGAACTGAAGGAGGACAGATGGACGTGGAATATGAAGCTGTTGAAATTATTTATAGCCTTCGGAGGTGGCAGACGACCCCCAGACTTCTCTTCTCTACAGGTGATGGCGTTGAAGTCACCGACACATAGCCACGGGAGGTTGATGAGATTAAGGTGAGTTTCTATCAGAGCTTCTCAGAGCCATTTACGTTCAAAAATGTCACAGCTGCCATAAAATGCAGACAAGAGGGATTGGGACCAGAGTGTTGGGTGTTCCGCCCAACACGAGAGCGCCTGCTTCGAGTCGTAGATGGTGCCGAACTTGACGTCGGCCGTGAAGAAGATCCAGATGTCGTGACATCTCGCAACAGTAGAGGGGAAGCCTAACTGAACCTGGATGGATTTGAGTTTCTTATGGAAGATTTTAGGTTCAATGATTACTAAAATGCTAATCCTGTGGATTTTCTTGAGACTGATTAATCTTCTTAAGGTGGGTTTATATTCGCCAGGCCCCTAACATTCCACGAGAGGATGTTAAGCATTAAGGTTGTTATGGAGGGGGAATTTGTTGAGTTTCGTGGCTGACCTAGTGGTCATGTGTAGTGCCCCGTCCCGCAAAGTCAATCGGAGGAATCGAAATGCCGACGGCGTTGGAACTTAGCCTTGCAACGGCTGCTCGAAGGCTCGTTCGTCCGAGGTGACTCCTCGCACAGGTGGGGTAGTTTCGATGAACTTGCCTTATCTTAGCCTTCACTTAATAATGCGCATGTTTTCAACTTGCACAAGTAAGCTAATATAAAAACTACGAACGCATACAGCTAAGGAAATAATCCCGACCCATCAGAATGTCTTAGAATATGGAAAATGGTCCCACGGTCTTCATAGAAGTCGGCTCAGCGTGCTTTCAAATGACACTCGATCCTTCGATCTCGTGGCTTGGGAGAAGGAAGTTGGCTTAAGTTGCTAAGTTGTTCCGATACTTGAAACAGCCTAAGTCATAGGCGTCGCCTGCGTGAATTCTTGATAAAGCATGCACGGTCCCGTCGTTTTGCCCCAACACTCAAATCAGCCTAAGTCATAGGCGTCGCCCGCATGAATGCTTAATAAAAAGCATGCACGATCCTGTCCCGCAAGGCTTGGCATAGCCTTCGCACGTCCCGCAAGTTAAGTCGTCTTGTACGGCTTCTTGGCCTAAGTCTAGTCACCCGAGAACTTGGTTGTTCAAGTCGAGCCCATGTACGACATGTTCCCTCGATACGAAGCTCGGCGTAGCCTTTGCTCGTCGAGTCATTGCCCGAATAAGTTAGACAAGAGTTGCGTTGGGCTATCGAAGCCATTTCTAGCACTATCCCGCTCTATCTGCGGTTGTCAAGTCGCGTAGTCCCTTGAGAACAAGGCTCGTCGTATAAGTATATGACTTGAGCGTTAGCATCGCCTAGAGAACCGGGTCTGTCTAAGGCACGAGCTACGGTCGGTTTAGTGAAAAGCTTGCCAGAACAAAGGAAGTCCACGCGACTGGTTGTCGCTGAGATCGGTCCCACTACTTGGGAGTCTCGCTAAGTCATGATATGTCCCGCACACGAGATGGTCCCCCGGCTTGGGAGTCTCGCTAAGTCTTGATATGTCCCACACACGAGATCGGTCCCGCTACTTGGGAGTCTCGCTAATTCTTGATAAGTCCCGCACACGAGATCGGTCCCGCGGCTTGGGAGCCTCGTTAAGTCTCAATAGAAAGAAGGAATGCATGGTCATGTTAAGGAAGGATTGGTTAGATCGAGTTGAGACTTGCATGATCATTAGACAACTTGTCGATAAGGTATAGTCTTCTCGAATGATTGTCGGGACGCCGGGATCATTCGGCCCGGAGGAAGCACGTTGCGGCTCAAAGTAGGATGCTGGATAATCGTATGGGAGACTTCAGTGCCTCCGGGCTAGCTACCCGTATAGGGACGAGCCGATATCCCAAGTCCAAGATAGCTTGACATTGCTAGTGACCACTCATGTAGATGTGTCGGCAATAGCGGCACACCGCGTGTATGCCTTTGGATTGGGTTTAGAACTGGAATCATGTCTAGTCGGTAACACAATGTCTGGGCCTAAGATTGGGCTACAGCATAGGCACCGTGCTTAGCACGATACTTGGCGTCGGGATATCCATGAGATCGATACTAGGTTTGGCAAGTCTTGTCTAAGTTGGTTCATGAGTCGAATAGAAAGACCGCTAGGCGGTAGCATGGATAAAGTCTTGATAAGTTACGAGGCGCGACCTCAATCTTGAAGCATATACAAGTCTAAACAAGGTCTTAAGGCACAAATCAAGTCTAGCGGCATGACCTGCACGAGTCGTCCCCTTGACGTCGTTGGCGTGAGAATAGGCTTGAGGCACTTGAGTTCAAGTAAAGGTCTTGGCACGGCCGAGTCCGTGTAAGTTGCTCCTCGGCGTAGCACCGTCTCGAATATGTCTAAGTCGCGAATAGAATATGGCTGTTTTCCATAAATAAATTCCTTTATTTATTGTGTATCTGGGAAAATTACAACTGTGAAAATCTGATCTAGAAGACGATCACTTTATCCCTTGGACTATGCGAAGAAGAAAAGCTCTCAAAATTTTGACAGTAGATAACTATGTATCTATTCAATGAATGAGAAAAAGAACTCTATTTATAGAGTCAAAAATAATAACTGAAAAGATAACTGTCTTCACAGCCTGTGCTTAGTTGAAAATCATGCAGGATTTAACATACGCAAGGTTGTGAGCAGTTACTGGACGTGGCCTGTAACTGTTGGACACATGGCAATCATGCATGAGTCGTGTGCAAGTTACAGGACACGCAGGCGAGAGATCAGTGGCATGGCTGCCACGTACTCCAATTTGATGAAATCCATGCAGACTTGTTGAAGACGAAATCCACGCAAACTCGGGGTAGAAAGCTTCAAAATCCACGCAAACTTGGGGCAAGAAGCTTCAGGATCCACGCAGACTTGAGGCAAAAAGCTTCAAAATCCACGCAGACTTGAAGAAGAAAACTTCAGAATCCATGCAGATTTGAGGGAAAGCTCAAAATACACGCAGACTTGAGATAGGACTGCCAGCTGTCTTAATTCAGCGTGCCTCGACTGACACAAAATCTCTGACAGTGATTGCTTTTGTCAGTCGCATTAAATGACAAGAAGCTCTTTTGGTACGCCAACTTGACGAAGGTTGAGTCTTGCTGAAGAAGATTTCGAAAATCACGCAATAGACAGCTGTGATCTCTCGAATTCTGTGCATACGTGGCATACGAAGAGACATTCTTCGACTGTTGTGCTGTCAGTCATAATTACTCTCTGACAAATGATGAGCTGTCTCCCCAGCGTGATTTATAAATATTGTCTGGATCAACTGAGCGTGACTTTTGACTCTGTCCTGATCAACTCAGCGTGACTGTCATTTTTAAAGGCCTACAAGACCCCCTTCAAAGTTTTCAAAAAATTGAAAAGACTTCAAAATTTTTGAAATACTTTGAAAATAAGATGATAAAATAAAATCAGTCACGCTGAGATGACTTCAAATTTTTTCAGAAGTCGGAAAGACTTCGAAGTTCTTTGAAAATATCCAAATGAACTTATTAAATGTCATGATGACTCTTCATTTTCCGAGACTGATTGCATCCAGTTTATGGTGGAATATGAACCGCCGACGAGCTCTGTTATATAAACAGGAAGAAGATTCATTTTTAATCTTTATCTTATGTCAACATGACACCAAAGGAGAAAGCTGAGGAAGAAGCATGCAAGTTGGGCTTTTGTTTCCATGGTGACCCCACTTTTGGGGGTGAAGAGCCAGAGTCCCTTGTCTTCGAACTCAAAGATGATCCCTTGCAACTAGCCAAGAATTTCTTGAGCTATTTTGGCTTAGATGGCTTGTTCTCTTCTGATGGGCGCAGCCTCATAGAGCAGCATGAAATGTTGAAGGCTCTGTTACACCGCATGGGGGTCAAAAGCATAGAAGAACTAGGCATTAAGCTCAGTCGCTCTGGAAAATAGAGCGTGTCTTTTGTGCTTTTGTTGCACTCTTTTTGTTTTGTCTTTTGTAAGGCCATCAGTGCCTGTCTTGAAGAATGAAGTACAACTTCTGTGTTTAATCTGCATGCATTAATGAAGAATATTAATTAGCACCTTTTGACTATTTCCAATGTTGCTCTGTCTTCCAAAGCACACGTGACACTCATTCTACGGTTTATGAGCGCTATTTATGCGGATCTTTTCCAAGAATAGACTTGTACTTTGCCCTTTAAATAGATAGAAGAGTTTCACAGATACTCATCTCCCATTCCTCTTCTTCTTTTCTGAGAATAAAATTTTTGGGAGATTTCACTCTCAAACAGAAAAGCAATGTTTTCTAATGTTCGACTTCTGCGCACTGTATCAAACATGAGTTTGCCAATCCTTAGCACCAAACTTGAAGGTAAGTCAGTGTAATACGTGTACTATTTTTGCTGTTGAAGATAGGCTTTCTGTTTCTTGTTTCTGATTTGAACAATACATGCCTGTCTCTGTTTGATAAATGTACGCTGAATGATTTCTGTTGATCTAATCTTTTTCTTCTTAATACTTTTTGCAGAAACTTGGCTGAAAATTTTCTTCAGAACTGGCATTGGGGATGTGGATGCTGTGGAGAATATCCTGCTGACATCTACATCAGGGAGCTCATACGCTTTTGACACGTAAATCAGACAACTCAGAACTCTTCGTGGGATAGAAGGGTCTTCCTCAGATGGTAGAAAGAGCCTTTATACACGAGAGTTGGATGGTGGAGTCAACTCTACCCCGAAAAATCGGGTAGTAGAGTTCCTTTCACGGGAGAACTAGGAATTGTATCCCAAGGTTGGATACATTCTTGTCTCCTCTGAAAGGTCGCTCCTAATCCACCAATTGTATTGGCAGCACCACGACTTTGGGCTGCCATCCTCTGTGGTTCTCCTCTCGTCTGAGAGAGAAGACCAGAGTTTGATTCCTGCTGATCTGATCGTGACTGGGACTCAGACAGTCAGGAACTGCCACCAACAACGAACCTGACGGAGAAGGTCCGACGGAGAAGATCCAAAGAAGAAGATAGATCTCTTTTAGGTTATTGTTGTGGTGTAGAATGAAAATCCAAGATTGTAATAAATTTCCATTATGATTTGTAAGAAAGTCTAAGAAAATATAATAGACTTTTTGTGGTGAAATGAGAATGGAAATGATAATTCTTCTATGCTCAAAGATTTATATTTGTGGATGAATTGTGGACATGATAGATAATGAAATCTTCTTTTCTGTTTTAGAGTATATGATATTATCAGAGGTATTATGGACGTGATAATATGTAGGAACTCAAAAGAAAATAGATTGATTTCTATGCAGAGGTCAAAAATGACAAATGAGCAAGTAGATTCGAAATTGATTCAGAGGTTATGAAAACGTGATCAATAACGAATCCCCACTTAATAAATTAATAGAAGATCATGAACGGACGAATAAATGAACGGATGAACCGTCAAATATTAATGAATGTGTGAATCATCGGATGAACGTAATTAATGGATGATAAACCGTCAGATGAACGTGACGTTTCATTATTTGTAGAACTTCTGCCTATAAATATAGTAGAAATCTAACAAGAACGAACACTTCTTCTTTCAAACATAAAAATGTCGTCTGAAGAAGCATCCAAGAAAGCTGGAATTGCCATAAAGATTCAGAAAGGCACTGGAGAATGCCCTGCTGATCCAATTCAATTGAAGAAGGCGGTAGCAGGCGAAGGTTCGTCTGTACCCACGCCACCAAGGGATATTCTGAACTTCCTGCTCGAACCAGGAAGGATGAAGAAGAAGAATCCATGAGGATGGCTGCTTGTAAATTTCTCGTGGGTTCTAGCAAAGAGGTTCTCAGTTCTTTTGCTGATCGCGTCTTCGAGAAGGACGGCAGTGGCCCACGTCCAAATGTAGAAAAGGATGATAGTGATCTTCTTTAATATCATGTATCATCATTCATGATAAAAATAAAATAAAAATTTTATTTCTAAATATGAAACTGTTTGATGATTACAAGCATTTACATTTATACATAGTACTTCTTAAGGAATTTGCCATTAATAGGCATCAAAACTTTTCGACCATCCAATTCTGAGAGTTGATAAGCTCTATTTGAGAAAACTTTGCTCACAATATAGGGTCCTTCCTACTTTGCGTCAAATTTGCCCTTGCTCATATGAGTCATAGTCATAGGACGTCTAACTGTTAGAACAAGTTCTCCTTTTTGATACGCCCGAACTCTGACTTTCTTATTAAAAGCTCTTGAAATTCTAGCTTGATAGAATTCAATATTCTGTTGAGCAGATAATCGCTTTTCATCCAGAGCTTCTAATTCTTGAAGTCGAAGACGATCATTATTTTCTGCAGTGAGTTCATTAGCGATTGCTATCCTTAAAGAAGGAATTTGAATCTCTAATGGAAGAACAGCTTCGCAACCATACACCAGAGAGAAGGGCGTACATTTAGTAGCATTACGAACTGTAGTGCGATAAGCCCACAAACATTCACCGAGCTTCTCACTCCAATTACATTTGTTAGTAGAGACAAACTTCTTTAGGAGTTTGATGATGGTCTTGTTGAAAGCTTCTGCTAATCCGTTAGCTACCGGATTATATGTGGTAGAAGCCACATTGTTAATCCGGTGATCGTCACAGAATCGAATAAACTTCTGACTGACGAACTGTGGTCCGTTATCATGAATAATGTGCCGAGGAACACCAAATCTGTAGATGACGTGGTGCTTAATAAAGCAAATGACATTGGACATCTTAACTTCAGACAAAGGAATGGCTTCGGCCCATTTGGAGAAGTAATCGGTTATTGCAAGAATAAACCGATGACCCTTGGATGACGGCGGATTGATCGGACCAATAATGTCCATGCTCCAAGCTTCGAAGGGCCATGATGCTGCCGTCGGATGTAGAAATTCCGAAGGTTGATGAATAAAATCCGCATGGATTTGACAAGCTTTACACTTCTTTGCATATTCGATGGCGTCTGATACCATAGTAGGCCAATAATAACCCATACGTCGAATACGGTCTTGAAGTTTTGGTCCAGGCTGATGTGCTCCACAAATTCCATCATGTGCTTCACGAATAATTTGTTGAGCCTCGTCACCGGCAACACATCGAAGAAGTAAACCATCATAGGCTCGACGATATAAGGTCTTTGTTGTATAATTATACTATAATCGGAGTGATCGTCGTCTGATAGATGCTGCCTCACTCGGATCATCCGGAAGAATATCATACAATACGAAATCTAAGAAAGGAAGTCTCCAATCCGTATCCGTATTTTGATTCTCGGTCGAATTACTGAAGATGAATTCCATGCTGGAATCAGATGAAGATGATAAAGATTTACGACTAAATCCAAATCCTCTTGTTGTGTTGACATCATGAGATGTTGATTCTTCAATGTCAACTGGAAGTCCTAGGGTCAGGTTATTTTCAAGATAAAATAATTCTCGATTGCGAACAATAATCATTTGTTGTCGTCTAATTGGGATAGCCAACACCGCTGCAAGATTAGCTAGAGCATCAGCTTCTGTGTTACATGCTCGCCTAACATGTTCAATGAAGAATTCTTCAAACAAAGAAGCCATAATTATAGCTGATCTATGATAAGGAACCAGATCTTGATGGCGGACTTCATAAGTACCCCTTATCTGATTGACAATGAGTTTAGAGTCTCCGTACGCCTCCAAATGTTGAATATTTAGATATTTAGCGAGTTGAAGACCAATGAGTAATGCATTGTACTCAGCTACATTGTTTGAATACGGCTGATCGAGAGAATAAGCTCTTTGGATAGCAAGACCTTCTGGCGATACAAGAACGATTCCAACTCCAGCGGCAATATCACCATTAGGACCTATCCTTGAAGCTCCATCAAAGAATAGACGCCAAGTAGGATCTTCTTCAGCAATTTGGTTTGAATCTAGGACTTCATCTGGAATTTCGTCATAGAGTTTTGAATCTTCTGGAATTGAATGAGCAGCCAGAAAATTAGCTAAAGCTTGTCCTTTGACTGACTTCTGAGGAATATAATGCATGTCATACTGAGCAAGTAGGATTCCCCAGTTAGCTAATCGAGAATTCAAAATACTGGGTTTCTTCATCATGATCCGTATAGGATTGATCCTGGAGATGACATGAATAGTCTGGCCAATAATATAATGTCGTGTCTTTTGAACAGCGAACATCAAGGCTAGACATTCTTTTTTGACCGGTGAATATCAAGGTTCAGCTCCGGTCATAGTACGACTGAGATAGTAGATGGCTTGTTCATGACCATTTTGATTCTTTTGAGCGAGTAACGCACCCAATGAATGACTCATTGCTCGAGTATATAGGAGAAATGGAATTCCTGAAACGGAAGGTACCAATACTGGAGGGCTCATCAGATATTGTTTTATATCATCGAATGCTTTCTGACATTCATCATTCCAGACAAAAGAAATATCTTTCTTCATAAGTTTGTTGAATGGTCTGCAGCATCCTGATAAATTAGAGATGAATCTCCTGATATAAGCGATCCTTTCTTGAAATCCTCGTAGCTCTTTTAAGGTGCGTGGAGGACGCATCTCTTGGATGGCTTTGATCTTCTCGGGATCCACGTGTATACCTTTAGAGGTAATGACGAAGTCGAGAAATTTACCACTAGAGACGCCTAAGAAGGACTTAGTAGGGTTCATCTTTAATTGATGCTTACGCATTAGATCAAATATAGTCTTCAAATCTTGGATATGATCCTCCTTTTGTCGACTTTTGACTGCAATATCATCAACATAGCATTCGACTGTTTTCCACAAATGTTCACGGAATATAGTGCTCATAGCTCGTTGATAAGTTGCACCTGTATTCTTGAGACCGAATGGCATAACTGTATAACAGTATGTACCGATCGGCATTCTGAAAGAAGTGTGCTTTTCGTCATCTGAAAACATTTTAATCTGATTGTATCCAGAATACCCGTCCATGAATGACATCCGTTCAAATCCACAGGTATTATCAATCATGACATCAGTGATTTGGTCGAGGGAATTCGTCTTTAGGACAAGCCGCATTGAGATCGCGGAAGTCTATGCATACTCTGATCTTGCCAGTCTTTTTAAGGACAGGAATGATGTTAGCCACCCATTCAGGATGTTGTTCCTCTCGAATAAATCCGGAAGCCATAAGCTTGTTGACTTCAGCTTCAATTGCATCTATAATGTCTGGACGAAATCGTCGCTGTTGTTGTTTAACCGGTTTAGCATTTGGCATGATATTAAGTTTGTGCATTGCAATCTTTGGATCTAGTCCCGGCATATCCTCATAACTCCAAGCGAAGACATCGATATAATCATGAATAAGCTTGATCATGTCTTGCTTATCTGTTTCTGAAAGACTTTCACTGATGAATATTGGTTTAGGGGACCCTTCTTCACCAACATCAATTTGGATCAGTTTATCTTCAGTAGGAGGTTCCCTCTGCTCGAACCTGAATTCCCATTGATTATCTAATCTTTGAGCCCATTGTTCTGATTCGGGAGATATTTTAAAATCATCCTCATCTTCATCATTTTCTTGCGGGCCATCAACAGAGACCATATTGATGGATAGAATAGAGCGATGTAGATCGCCAATACTCGTGTCATAATCCCAAGAGAGGGAATCGAAAGACTCAGATCGTTCATCTTCATCGGATTTTGAATCTTCATGAACTATGTTGATAAAGGAAGTAGGAGCAATGTAACCTAAACCACATTTTGTCCTTCCGTATTTTAGTGGAGGAATTCGAACAGGCATTTTTCTT
Source organism: Iris pallida (assembly GCA_029216955.1). Taxonomy (NCBI): domain Eukaryota; kingdom Viridiplantae; phylum Streptophyta; class Magnoliopsida; order Asparagales; family Iridaceae; genus Iris; species Iris pallida. Next base: position 75,516 of record JANAVB010032838.1, read on the forward strand.
CCCTTTCCACTATTGAGGCCAGTCCTGAAGTCATAGTCCATATTTTTGATGATGTCTTTAGATTGCTGACTATAACGACGTAGTTGTAATCTTCCAGTATCATCATTTTTGTCTTCATCTTCTAAATCAGAAGGACTTTGGGGCCCTTTATAGAAGAATATTGGAATGTCTCCTGGCTTTCTGCTGGAAACTAGAAAGTATGAAGATTGTACAGGTTCTAGGGATACATCTGTATGAACAATCTGTACAACCCCTATGGTTATTGCGTTCAAGTCATCTAACAAATGTAAATAACTATGAACATAATTACACACATCAGCATACTGCAAAGATGGAGACTTTTCATAAAATATAAAAGCAGCAGTATTTACATTGGGAGAAGGCTGAGCCTTAGAGATTTTAGCCAAGTCAATGACTAAAGGGGGAGAAGAAGAACGAGAAGAAGCGTTGTTTCGATTAAGATCGATAACAAATGGCTCAGAAGAGGTGAGCTCCCTTGAAGTTTGAGATGGAAGAATAATCCGTCCTCCAACTGAAATTAGCAGAGTATCCTGTTTCATATGTGGAGATGCAGGAATTGCAGTACGCCCACTGACAGGAATAATCATTGTGTCTTGAGCAAACGACTGAGGTAACGGAGAAATCCGTCCACTCACCGGAATGATGAAAGAACCTTCTTCAGAGAGTTTAGGAGATTGTTGCTGAGTAGTTCGACCTTTAACAGGAATTATTAAGGTCTCACTTTGTGAATCCTCTTTCTCCATATCTTGTATAACCCTTGTATACTCTTCTTTGTACATTCGAGAATCATTGAAATAAGCTTCAACCCCATGGAAGGGATTTATATCAGCAACTTCTTTTTGTACTCTTCCATTGCTATCAATGTATTTAAAACACTGATAAAGAGTAGAAGGCACCACATTATTTTCATGAAGAAAGGGCCTCCCCAGAAAAAGATTATAGGATCCCACGATCTCAATCACATAGAAAGTGACTTTGGATCTGAAATCGCCTATCTGAAGCTTCAGATGAATCTTTCCCAAAGGCTCGCTTCGGCTTTGATTGCAGGATAGTAGTAACCGTTTTAGAGAGTTTGTGAAAAGAGATTTTTAGTTCATCCAATAAACTCTTTGGCATGATGCTTATAGCAGACCCTGGATCAATGAGGATACGATCTATCTTCATCGTATCAATATAACCAGTGTAGTAGAGAGGCCGATCATGTCGATTATCCTCCAGTAGTATGTCGTCTTGTGTAAAGGTGATATTTGGGATAATCTCCAATACACTGTTGCAATATAAGCAAGTGGCAGGTTCTGCATCTGGCTTCTTCAATTGTGCAAGACAAGAGTCAGCATGTAGAAGTGCTTCACTTAATGTCTCCCGAGTCTCTTTGGAAAGACGTAGAAGTTCAAAGAGGGACATTCTAGCTGGAGTATTAGCAAGCTGAGCTAAAATGTCGAAATTATAAGGCTTCTGAAGTCCAAGAGGAGAGGACTTCTTGATTGGCTTATCAAACCGAGCCTGTTGTTTGCATTTCTCCAGAGCTGTAGGCTTGGGAGGAACAGGTTCAGTGGATGATTCTTCTTCAGGAGGAACATTCGAAGCATCTTTATCAGCTGGAGGGATATCAAGAGGATCCTCAGGATTCTTGGAATAATCCTTTAGATGAGGTTTCCCCGTTCGAGTAGCACTAACAAGTGCTTCTTCTTTCTCTTTTGGCTCTGTGTCGGGAATAGATCCAAGAGAAGTCATATGACATGACTTAATCTTTCCAGCCTTCTTGGACTTTCGAGAAGTAGTCTTTTGAGGAGAAGGCGATTCAAAATCTACCACTAGATCAGGATGGATCCACATGATTTTCCCTGTTTCCAAAGTGATTGGCACTAATCCTTCAGACTGTGGAGGAGGAATGTTCACTATCTCAAGAGTTGCCTTGGGAATAGGAACGATCCTACTTTCAAGGAGTTGAGGAGGGAAATCTTCGAATTGCATAGAGACGACGTTGGAGGTGACAGTCTTCTCTTTTGGAGTAAGAGAGATAGCTCCAGATTTAATCATTTCTTGGATCTTTTCTTTCAGTACATAACATGTACGAATTGTATGACCCAGCATTCTGTGATATGGGCAGTATTTGGGATGATCTGTTTTACCAGCTTCATCAGGTTTCTTGATCTCAGGTAATTATATCTTATTACCTTTCAGCAGACATTCAAAGATACCAAGGACATTGTCGTCATCGAAAGAGTATTCTTCTTTGGGGCGAGGTGTTCTTGGTTGTTGAGTTGTAGGAGTTTGAACAGTTGATACATCTTTACTCTGAAGATTAGCTTCAAGAGTTTCTTTTCCCTTGCGAGTATTGTTTTTATTGTTTGTACCTTGACCTGTTTCTTTAGGAGTCATCTGCACTCCTAAACCTTTGAAGGTTTCAGCACTAATTTCTGCGGCCTTGGCACTAACTATGAAAGAAGGCCAGTCTTGGAATTGAGTGGATCCTGTCCATATGCTGATGATTGGCAACAAGTTTGATTTGCATGTGTCGATGGTGACAGCATCAGGAGTTCCAAGAGGCATCTTCAGAGCTTCTCTTCAAAACCGTTCAATGTACTCTTCTGTAGTTTCATTATTTTTCTGCTTGATTCTAATAAGAGCAGACATAGTCATGTCATTGAGCCCTTCATAGAACCGTTCAAGAAATATCTGTTTGAAACCGGAAAATGAGGTAATGCTCCCATCTGGGAGACTTCTATACCATTCATAAGCCGTTCCCTTGAGACATCCAACAAACACCCGAGTAAGGAGGGCGTCGCTTGGTTGCAGCTGATCAGTCATCACTTCAAAGTGATTAATAAACTGACTTGGAAAAGTGGTTCCATCATAGAATAAGATAGTAGGAGGCTTGTATTTAGGAGGATACGATACTTGCTTCCATTCTATCGGATAAGGTTGTTTGATGCCTAACCTTTGTAAACCATCTTTCTGTTTGAATGCCTCGAATTGAGTTTTGAGATTCCTCAATTCTTCATTAACAACTCCGGAAGATTGTGGAGTTGTAACTTGTAGAGAATAGTTGGGAGGAGGAACAGCATTGTAAGCACTACCTCCAGCTCCAGAGAGACTAGGGTTTGGTTGAGCTGGTCCAGGAGTATTAGATTGTACTGCTGGAGGAACTTGTACTGGACTCATATCAGTGTCAGTTGGTATGGCATCTGGTACAGTCTGTCGATTTTGCATCTGTGTTGCCATGAGTTCATACATCGACTTCATAGTATCAGCCATAGACTTTATTTGTTGTTCCAAAGAAGCAATTCTTTGATCTTGAGGAGTCAAGAAAGAAGAAGGTTCATCAGTATTCCCATCAACCATATAAGTCATGACTGTACGAGGAATTATTGATGAACTGGTGGATGTTGTTTGTTCTGAATCATTGCTTTGTGCATCAAAGTCAATTATAGGAGAACTACTCCCAGTAGGAAGAGGTGGGAAGTTAGATTCTCTAAGGAATTCAGAATCATCTTCAGAGATCAAATTTCTTTGACTAGAGGCCAGGACTCTTGCTCTGGTATTTCTATATACTCCATCTGGACTATCAACTCTACCTCCAGCATCCCGAGAGGTCATATTGACAGAAGCAAACAAAGGCTCATCTTCATCAGGCATAGGTTCACACTGAATCTGATTGAAGACAGTCGTTTTGTTTGACATCTGCATTACATTGTGACTCTTGGCTGGAAGTCACATTCATGATCAACATGGTCATAAGCCATTGATTGACATCTGCATTGAATTATGACTATTGGATAGAAGTCACATTCAGCATGGTCCTTTGTCACAGAATTACTCCTTCTTTTCTGTTGAAGATATTTTCGTAAATCTGTTTATGAAGATTGAGGAGTATATTTCCTGTTCTTGGGTCTTGATGGCTCTTGATTATATAGAGAATGATTAATATGAGCCACATAATTTCTTGCATACTCTGCATCTGGATCTTTTATCCTTGTTTCCAACTAATATGGTTTCTTAACACCAGAAATGTTAATTTTTGTTCTTAGATCAGTTGGAGGTAACACATTGGTTTTGGAAACATGGAGTTTTCCTTTTTTTGATCTGGATATTTGCAGAGAAGGAAGAGTTGAACCACCCCCTTGATTAGGAGTTGGTAACAGACCTTTTCTAGACAAATTCTGTGCCCAATTCGAAGAAGTCATAGAAGAAGACATTAAGGAATGTTTCTTCTTAGACTCATTCAAGTTTTGAGACATAGAATGTCCAGAAGGAAGAGTAGTCAAAAGACCATCTCCTTTTCTTTGACTAACAAAATTGTCAGTCAAAGCTGTTCCTGAAGTAAAGACTACAGGAGCAGAAGAAACAACTAAAGAGTTATTCCTTTTCGAAGGGACTTTGTGTGGAAGACCACCCCCAGTTCTAGTAGAACTTGGCAAAGAAGAAGAGATAGCTAAAGATCTATTCTTCTTAGATGAAATACACACTGAAATAGGCTTGGTTAAAGAACCAGTGTTGTTGGCGTGACTTTTGACTTTGGAAATACACGCTGGAACAGATTTGGCTAAGGAGCCAATATTGTTAGCGTGATTGTTGATTTTAGAATTACACACTGGAACAAACTTGGCTAAGGAACCAGTGCTGTCAGCGTGACTTTTGAGGTTGAAATTGCACGCTGGAACAGATTTGGCTAAGGAGCCAGTACTGTCAGCGTGACTTTCAACTTTGGAGACACACACTGGAACAGATTTGGCTAAGGAGCCAGTACTGTTAGCATGATCTTTGATTGCTGTCATCTTCGAGCGCACAAGAGTGTGCGTGCTTGCAGTAGAGTTCTTGCCAGTGTTAGGAGTAGACACTGTGGCAGAGACTTCACCATTGGCTGCCAACTGATTCTTAGGGACATAGACAGAGTATCCCTTCGACTTGGCAGTGATGATGGAGGCTGTAGTGGGCTTACCACTCTTAGCCCGCTGCATTTCTTCATAGGCGAGTTGATCGAATTGGATCGTCATCACCTTCTTCGTCGAGCCGATTGACGAAGTGTCGCATTGAGTTGTTGCCATCTCAGAAGAGGAGATGGTTTTCCCCAGCAGAGTCGCTAATTTGTTTTCTATAAATAAATTCCTTTATTTATTGTGTATCTGGGAAAATTACAACTGTGGAAATCTGATTTAGAAGACGATCACTTTATCCCTTGGACTATGCGAACAAGAAAAGCTCTCAAAATTTTGACAGTAGATAACTATGTATCTGTTCAATGAATGAGAAAAAGAACTCTATTTATAGAGTCAAAAATAATAACTGAAAAGATAACTGTCTTCACAGCCTGTGCTTAGTTGAAAATCACGCAGGATTTAACATACGCAAGGTTGTGAGCAGTTACTGGACGTGGCCTGTAACTGTTGGACACATGGCAATCATGCATGAGTCGTGTGCAAGTTACAGGACACGCAGGCGAGAGATCAGTGGCATGGCTGCCACGTACTCCAATTTGATGAAATTCACGCAGACTTGTTGAAGACGAAATCCACGCAGACTTGGGGTAGAAAGCTTCAAAATCCACGCAAACTTGGGGCAAGAAGCTTCAGGATCCACGCAGACTTGAGGCAAAAAGCTTCAAAATCTACGCAGACTTGAAGAAGAAAACTTCAGAATCCACGCAAATTTGAGGGAAAGCTCAAAATACACGCAGACTTGAGATAGGACTGCCAGCTGTCTTGATTCAGCGTGCCTCGACTGACACAAAATCTCTGACAGTGATTGCTTTTGTCAGTCGCATTAAATGACAAGAAGCTCTTTTGGTACGCCAACTTGACGAAGGTTGAGTCTTGCTGAAGAAGATTTCGAAAATCACGCAATAGACGGCTGTAATCTCTCGAATTCTGTGCATACGTGGCATACGAAGAGACATTCTTCGACTATTGTGCTGTCAGTCATAATTACTCTCTGACAAATGATGAGCTGTCTCCCCAGCGTGATTTGTAAATATTGTCTGGATCAACTGAGCGTGACTTTTGACTCTGTCCTGATCAACTCAGCGTGACTGTCATTTTTAAAGGCCTACAATGGCTCGACCCTATCGTCCCGAGTTCAAGTTGGTTCAAGTACATGCACGATGAGGCACTGCCTCGATCGAAATACATATTGGAATTATAGCACGAACATGTCTTGGCGCCTCGGTTTGGTCGGACGTCCTCATCCTAAAATGAATCCTAAGGCAAGACTAGAAAGACAATCGAAAGGGTTTTAAGCTGCACAAAAGTAAATGAACGTGTCGGTTTTGTATGGGTGGGCGAGGAGCTCACTCCACCAGTACAGTTTAGTACTGACACCTACACAGTGTTCATGTGCAGGCACAGGTAGAATCTTGTGGCGCGGAGCTCGCTTGGATGCGTCGAGGCACGGAGTTTCTTGGCGATTCGAAGCATACGACCACATGGATTGAAGACTTATATAGGACATAATGTATGGACATCGCCTTCCAAAGCTTCCGCTGGCTCAAGTATTGTAATCGAGAGATGAGAGAGAGCAGAGTGACTTGTAAATAAGAGAAAAGTGAGCACGAGAGACTTGTAATTTGGCCTTGCGCCCACAAATGTAATCTTGTATTCAATATCAATAAAGAGCTTCTTTTGAATAACTTATGTTCATGTGTGCTTGTTCTAAATTTCTGCTGCATGTTTCAATATATCTGCTTGGGACTTCTGTGCGACGACCCCGTCGCCGTCGATGTAATCGGCCATTATGGAACTGCCTTGCATGAGCACAATTTAGGCTCGTGCGGCATCACGCCTTAGCGAGGACGATCGCTCCTACGGGAGCGGGGCGTGACATCATGACCGTGGGCTCTTTCTCATTCTTCTTCTTCTTCTTTTTGATGTTTTGGTGGTGATTGCCTCTTTTCCATCCTTCAAGGTGGCCGTGTCTTTAGAAAGGTTAGCTGAATCCTATGTCGGGTACATGTAAACCTTGCCCTCTATTTCTGCTAATGCTCCAAAGTGGTAGGACGAGCTGGTGAGTCCGGCATCCATCGCATGTTGTAACCTGGCTAACGGTGCTTGGCCGATGTTGGCCAAAGTATTCGTACGAATGATCGCAGCATTATGGGTTATGGGGTGGCGGGTGGTATGAGGTCCACTATGCTATTGGGTGTCGATTGGTTCTCCAGTTGCTGTTGTTCCTACCTGTTGGTGTCTGCTGTGTTCTCGAAAGACTCTACCCGGTTGAGGGCCCCTGTTAGGGCGTCAGGGGTGGAGGTCTCCTGGGAGGCATCCGATAGGGCTGATGCTAGGGTGTCAAATTTGTTTGTAAGATTGATAGTTTGGGTTTTGTAGGGCACAGTAGCTCTGCTCGGAGAGGCGGGAGATTGTGAGCTGTGTTCTCTGACGTTGGCTTAAAATTGAATATGGGAGTTAGGTAGAGGAAGAATCGGAGATTAGTGTGTTTGAATAGTTTGCAGGGTGTTGTCTGTCTTTCAGGTGGCTTTTTTCTTTAACTCCGGGTGTGCCCTGTAGCAGTGCACCGTGGAGTAATCTCTCATGTGGCAATGCTTGCAGAAAATGATGTTGTTGTCATAAACAATTTACTGGGTGTGCGTCTTATTTCTAAGCTCTATCTGAATGTGGGCGGGCAAGTCCTTCGACAAATCCAGCTCCAAGCAAATTTTGGCGTAATTACCCCTGGAGAGGTTACGCATTTTTTCAGCCATGGCCACGTAGGTCCCGAAAGAGTTAGCGATTCTCTTCAGGGCTGTGGGGGCAAAACAGATGAGGGATAAGTTGGGTAGGGTGACCCTGTCCGAGACAATCGTCGATTCTTCTTTGGTGTTGAATTCTGGGGTCCATTTAGCGATATTCATGCTGTGGGCGTCGATCTTCCCTGGGCCTCTAGTCCAAACCTTCTGATAATCGTTCTCAGAAGAAAGATGTAGGAACAAGTGTTTGGGGTCCATAGGCGCTACCCTATATCCTGAAGTTAGGCCCCATCCGGCAATCACTTCCTGCACTCTGAAGAGATTCGGACAACCGTTAGAGAATTTGAGGATATATGTCAGAGCGAATGTGGTGGATAAAGAGAAGATTTCATCGGAGGTGAAGGAGACCCGAATCGCCAGACTCTCTGACAGGGCGGGGTATTCGATATCTGGAAGCTCTATCTCCTTGGTAGGTGTCACGCCCTAGAACCAGAATACTGGAGAGCGGGGGAATGACTCAGCCAGTTACGTATTACGGGTAGATGAATACTGTATAATACGATCAATGCTGTCTAAAAGACGAGGGGGTGCATACTACATGAAAGTCTCACTATGGTCACTTCACATCTATTGTCTCAATCATTCAAACAAGAAATAGTAATAGAGAACATGTAAGATAAAGCAGTAAGGCGTCCCAAACGCTCAGTCAAAATATTCTTGATATCTGGCTTTACAAAATATAGCCAGATGATGTAGCAAGGTATACACAATTGTTATCAGCTGCAGCCTGACTTAGTTACAATTATGTAAAAGTAAGTACAGGACGATCCGACTAACATGTCGGTGCCAAACGGCAAAGTATAAAGTAAATAACAAAACGAACGAGGATGTAAGGAACGCACTCGAGTCCTCCTGCGATCATTTCTCTAGTATTGACAATCTTGGAGGTGGAAATAAGTTGAGTCCTCGGGAACCGGCTCTAAATCTGGCCATGCAAAACCAGAGAGGTTAGACCTCTAATAGCAAGTACCGCAAGGAAGCACGATATGAGGAATAAAAACCAGTAGTAAGAGAATATGATATATAGATCTCTGCTTGCTACTGGGATTCACATCACATCATGACACTTCGAGCCAACTTTCCAACCAAATAAGGACAGAAGTTGACCCGTCATGTCCTGACATTCTGATCATCTCAGTTAGTTAACAGAGTAGGTACAATACACAAACAAGTTAACTTAAACAGCCATACAACTACTACGGCTTGCTACTGTGAGTTCCAAGTTACCCTGGAAATATGTAATAAGGATTCCTCAGTTCTTACTATGTACAAGCAAGGCTAGTCTACCCAATCAATCAATTACGCCAATCATGAATTAGACGAGTCCCAGCGGGACGTCCGTCAACAATATACAATAAAAATATAAGCAGATACCGTTCCCTGCCCGTGTGGCAGATTTGCAGTATCTTTGGGAACCAGTCGGCATGTCGGGCACTAATAGTCCCAAAGATGGCTGCCATGTAAGAACTCGGGAATCCATTCTCTCTATGCAATCATTATTTTATTTAACTTAGTAGCCTCTACGTTAAGTGAAATCTCATGCCGTGGATCATGGTCCTTCAGAATGAGTACTTTCGTACAAGTACGATATGCACAACTCTACAATGATGCCCGTGCGGTTAGGTTGTAGGTCTTACATAGCGTAATGCAATAATCAAACTAGCCACGGAATAATCATGCCTTGACCATAAAGTACACATGCTGCTTTTGTAAAATAAATAAATTGAAGCCTGCACGTGCCTGTATGCCAATATTCGGGATCGGCCAATCGATTGCAATAATTCATAGTTAATATGAACGTGTCTCATTCATTCAATTAAATAAGACGACTAGCCAGTCTCTTAGTTCCAACTAGGAATGCATGATCAAATATTAGTCAAGGTCACAATCAATGTCAATCAATGTCAATTCAGGACAAAAATCAGCCAAAAGGCAATAAGGGCAGCAATAGATGGACACCCATCTATGCGGTCGGGCAAGTCAGGCTCCATCTATGTAGCCTGGGGAAATCGAGTCTCATACGGCTCAGAAATCGGGTCTCATACGGCTCGGGAAGATCAGGTCTCATGCTGCTAGAAAATAACAAACTTTATGCGGCTAGAGAATAACAAGCTTTATGCGGCTAGAAAATAACAAGCTTTATGCGGCTAGAAAAGTAGAGCCTCATACGGCTGGAAAGTAACTCTCATGCGGCTCAATACCCTGCGGCCAGGGGACCGATCCTTATGCGGCTGAGAATGACATGCCTTATGCGGCTGGGGTTCACCCGGCCTTATGCGGCTAAGAATGACAAGCCTTATGCGGCTCGGGAAATATGCAGATACGGCTAGGGTTGAAACAGGTCCCATGCGGCTAAGCGCTGCCAAGGCCATGCGGCCAGAAGACAAGGCCTATGCGGCTAAATGCTAAATGCCATACGGCTGAGAAAGATTTATCTCATGCGGCTGAAAGCTATGCGGCCGGGAAGGTCAATGCGGTCAGGAAATTCCATGCGGCTAGAGAAAGCACATGTGGCTGGGTAAGTACATGCGGCATGCAAAGCTAATGCGGCGAGACTGTTAGGATCAGTGCGGCTAAAGCCATGCGGCCAGAACTGTTCTTCTTCTCCGAACTTTCTGAGAACAGAACCATGGAAGCTATTGCTTCCAAGTTCTCTAAACCCTTCATTCCAAGCCCAAATCTGGAGTTCCATAGGTCGAAATGGGGTAGAACGAAATTCTCTACAACATAGAACCATCAAAACTTAAAATAACAAGGTTAGTTAGATCAAAACCCAATAATTTAAAAAAATACGACAAGTTTAGATCTACACAAAATGAGCCATGGAAATTAAAAATACTAAGTACTAAAGTATCTAAGAATCTTGTGAGAAAGACAATGGAACAACAAAAGTGGAGATCCATCAAGAAGTAAGTTGTACTTGCCTAGCTCTCCTAGGTTGGTGGGAGAGTCATGAGGAAGAAGAAGAGTAATGAAAAGAAGTAATGAAGAGAGAGAAAAGGGGATGGGCTTAAATGGTGGTGGTAGGTGGTAGGTGGTATCATGTTGAACCACCCAAGGTCGAAAAATAAACCAACTCAGGCCGAACCCAAAAGCAAAGTAAAAGCAGAAAATAAAAATGCAGAAAGTAAAATGCAGAAAAATAATTAGCATAAAATTAAAAGAATTTAAATACAGAACAATACATGATAAATATTAAATAAATACATTCAAGCAGTACACGTATTAAAATACGTATTATGGGAACGGAAAGTGACATCTCTATCCTCCTTAGAAAAATTTCGTCCTTAAAATTTCAAATCCAAGCAGGATAGAAACATCGGAGCTAAAATAATCTAAGTACAAGCAATTTGAGCAAGCAATCATTTTACAATGTCAACAGCAAGTAACATATTTATGTTTAACAATCTACAACATCAAGTAATTCTACTCATAAGGTGACAAGCATGAAGAGTTAAGACAATCAAGGTACACGGAAAGAAATATACCTTATGAGTCAAACAGGTGTGGATACCGTGATCGAATATCATCCTCACGTTCCCACTTTGACTCCTATAAAGAGTGATGACCCCAAGCAACCCGGACAAGGCTAATTGTTCGGTTCTTGAGTATCTTCTCTTTTTGGTCCAAAATAGACACAGGTTGTTCCTCGTAAGACAGGTTGGTACCAACAACCAGCTAAGAATGATCAAGGATATGGCTTGGGTCTGATACATACCTTCGCAACTGAGATACATGAAACACGTCATGCACCTCTCGTAACGAAGGTGGAAGGGATAAACGATAAGCAACATCGCCTATCCTATCAAGGATAACAAATGGGCCCACGTACCGCGGACTCAACTTCCCGCGAACGCCAAATCTAATGACCCCACGGGTAGGTGAGATCCGCAAGAACATGTGGTCCCCAACAGAAAACTCTAGCGGCCTACGATGCTGGTCCGCCCAATGACGATGTCGATCCTGTACAACTCGAAGTCGCTCTCTAATTTCCTGAACCACTTCAACTGTCTGGACAATCATTTCTGGGCCTAGCATCTTCCTCTCCTCGATATCATCCCATGATAGTGGCGACCTACACTTCTTACCATATAGTGCTTCAAATGGCGCCATCTGGATACTGGCTTGATAACTGTTGTTGTATGAGAACTCGACTAAGTGCAGTTGACTCTCCCAAGATCCTCCAAAATCTATAGTGCAAGCTCGTAACATATCTTCTAAAGTCTGAATTATTCTTTCTGATTGCCCGTCCGTCTGTGGATGGTAAACCGTGCTAAATATCAACTTGGTACCCAGACTATGATGTAAACTCTTCCAAAAATATGATATAAAGTGGGTATCTCTGTCTGACACAATACTGACAGGGACTCCATGCTGTCTGACTATCTGTTGCATATACAACTCCGCCAACTTTTCTGTAGATTGTCCTACTCTAAAAGAAAAAAATGTGCCACCTTTGTAAGTCGATCTACTATCACCCAAATAGCATCTTTACCACTTGGTGATCTCGGTAAACCGGTCACAAAGTCCATTGTAATATGTTTTCATTTTCATTCTGGAATAGGAAGCGGTTGCAATAATCCAGCTGGCCTCTGCTGTTCTATCTTTACTTGCTGACATACCAAGCAACAGAAAACAAATCTAGCTATCTTCCTCTTCATCCCGTTCCACCAGAAGTGCTGCTTGATATCTTGGTACATCTTGGACCCTCCAGGGTGTATAGAATACTGAAAACTGTGAGCTTCTATCATAATCTCCTGTCTGATATCTCCACTAGGCACACATAGGCGTGATCCAAACCTAAGTGTACCATCTTTATGGATTCTCATCTCCTTTCTGAGTCCTGACTCACATTCTGTCCTGAGCTTCTGAATTCTTAGGTCATGTGCCTGAGCTGCCTTGATCCTGTCTACTAAGTCGGATTGAACTTGTAGACTCACCAGAATTCCTACATCACTAGGAAGTATAACTTCGATGCCCATCTCCTGGAGGTCTTCTAAGATATATTTTTGTGTTGTCAACATATGTGTGCCGCCTCTCCTGCTAAGAGCGTCTACTACCACATTAGTCTTACCTGGATGATACTGAAGCTCCATGTCATAATCCTTGATCAACTCCAACTATCTTCTCTGCCTCATGTTCAGTTCCTTCTGAGTAAAGATGTACTTCGGACTTTTATGGTCTGTGTACATGTCCACTCGATCACCATATAAGTAATGTCTCTATAGCTTCAAAGCAAATACTACTGCCGCCAACTCCAAGTCATGAGTTGGATAATTCTTCTCGTTGTCTCGAAGTTGCCTAGATGCATACGCTATTACCTTCCCATGTTGCATGAGGACACATCCAAGTCCCTTTTCTGACGCGTCATAATATACTGTAAAACCTCCGGATCCAACTGGCAATGTAAGAATAGGCGCTGATATCAACTTCTGCTTCAGATTCTCAAATGATGACTGGCATTCTGCCGACCAAACGAATGGCACGTCCTTCCGTGTCAAGCGGGTCATGGGTACTGAAAGTCTTGCAAAGTCTGATACAAACCTTCTGTAATATCCTGCCAATCCCAAGAAACTCTGCACATCAGCTACGGTCTTGGGTACTGGCCAACTTTCTACTGCTTCTACCTTCTTGGTATCCACTGCTACTCCAGCTCCTGATATGATGTGCCCTAAAAATGAAATATGATTCATCCAGAACTCATACTTACTGAGCTTTGCATACAACTGGTTCTCTCTCAGAACCTGTAACACTTTCCGGAGGTGGTCTTCATGCTCCTCTTCACTAGCAGAGTATACGAGAATGTCGTCGAGAAACACAATGACAAATTGATCTAAGTACGGCATAAAGATGCGGTTCATCAAATCCATAAATATTGCTGGAGCATTGGTCAAACCAAAGGACATTACCAAGAATTCATAATGCCCATACTTTGACCTGAACGTTGTCTTGGGAATATCTTCCTTCTGAACCCTCACTTGGTGATACCCTGAACGAAGATCTATCTTGGAGAAAACTCTAGTCATGCTCAACTGATCAAACAAGTCGTCAATCCTGGGTAGTGGGTACTTGTTCTTTACTGTTGCCGCGTTGAGCTTCCTGTAGTCAATGCACAATCTCGATGACCCATCCTTCTTCCCTATAAGTACCACTGGCGCTGCCCATGGTGATATGCTAGCTTGAATGAACCTCTTCTCTTTCAGTTCTTCTGTGTGCTGATATACCTTGGTCTGCTCTAATTTTGCCATTCTATAAACTCGATCTGATATTGGTTTAGTTTCAGGTGCCAATTCTATACTGAACTCAATATCTCTAACCGGTGGTAGACCTGGAAGTTCTTCGGAAAATACGTCTAGAAATTCTTCAACTACCTTCGGAACTTGAACTTCTTCCATTGTCATTACTACCCCCTGCCCTTGTTGAGTTGCCACTGATCTGACTAAGGTGAACCACTTCATGCCTAGAATATCAAAAAATACACTCCTTCTACGACAATCAATTGTCGCATGACTGTCTTTCAGCCAGTCCATGTCTAAGATAACGTCGAAATTTCCAATAGGAAATTCTATCAACCTGGCGGGTAAAGAATGCCCGTAAACTACAATGCTACATGCTAGAATAATCCTACTAACTCCTACGAGCCCATTACCAGTGAGGATATTCAACCTCCCTGGCAATGCCTCAAACTTCATTCTTAGCCGTGTCATAAATTGTGCAGATATAAATGAGTGTGATGCTCCCGAATCAAACAATGCTACTGCGGGATATGAGGCAACGAGAATGTTACCTGCCACAACATCTCTCGATGGCAATGCCTCTTTCAAGGATAGAGTAAATGCCTGCCCTCGACCCCCTTGTTGGTTCTCATGCTGCGGTCTAGCCTGGTGCTGCTGCTGGCCCCTGCCTTGGTGATGCTGGGGTGGTCTATACTGTTGCTGCATCAGCGGTCCCTGCTGCCGAAACATCTGAGCCTGCGACATGAACGGGCGTTGTGCCAACGGTCTCATTGCCACCGCTGGTCCTCGATACTGGCCTGTCCCTGGTGGTGGCAAAGCAAGAAATTGTTGTACTAGTCCTCCTGACCTCGAATTCATAGGACAGGTGGAAACCCGATGGCCTGGACTTCCACATATCAAACACTGCCCGTTCAATGTCCGACACACATCTCTAGTGTGCCCTACCTTCCCACAATAAGTACAGCTCGCTGGGGGTTGCTGGTTCTTCCTCTGTTGTTGTTGCTGCCTTGTTAGTGGTGCTGGCCCTCGCATTGCCACATCTTGAATGCGAATGCCAAGGGATGGTGTTGTTGTCCGGGGCGCTACTCCCCCTCCTCCTTCAATATGACTGTGGGGTCTCTTCTGACCTCCAGTCCTTGCTGTAATCCTCTAAATGGCGATCTCATGACTTCGGGTTGCCGTCAATACCTCATCAAAAGTCTGGCAGTTGTGCCCTTCTATCAATTGCAAGAGCTCAAGATGAAACCCTTGCTGGAACCTCATAGCCCTCTGGCTCTCCGTTGCTACCATCTCTGGGGCGAACCTACTCAATCTGCAGAACTCTGCTGCATAAGCATCTACCGTCTTGCCAGCCTGTTTGAGGTTGATAAACTTCTGTTTAGCTCAAACTATGCCACAACTCTATAGTACTTCGTCTTGAATCTTGCAGTAAAATCGTCCCAAGCAACAGGACGTCTGATGCCTACTTCCTCTGATTCCCACTATCACATGCGAGATCCCGAAGTAACAACTTTACTTGATCCATACGTTC
Source organism: Iris pallida (assembly GCA_029216955.1). Lineage (NCBI taxonomy): Eukaryota > Viridiplantae > Streptophyta > Magnoliopsida > Asparagales > Iridaceae > Iris > Iris pallida. The sequence continues at coordinate 91,042 of JANAVB010032838.1, forward strand.
TTCTGCCGGTACCTTGGCCGCCGTCAGAATAGCCTCAATATCCTTAAGCCATGCATCTGCTGAGATGGCATCTTTCGTGCCTTCGAAACGACGGGGGTTGTACTTGCAAAATCTGGTTGATGCTCCTGAATCTGTCCTTGTCCCTCTTTCCAAAGCCGTCTGCAACCCTTGGTTGAGTAATACATTCGGCTCTTGCAACTGAGCGTGCATGCGCTGCTGGGCCAACATCTGGTGTTGATGAGTAGCCATCATCCCTCTCATGATCTCCAGAAGGGTCGGTGTTTCTACTTCCACAGGGGTAGGTGGAACTATTGGTGGCGTTGGAACCTCCGGATACTGCGGTCCAGCTGCTGGTTCCACTATCACTTCTTCCAGGATAGTCTCTTGAGGTAGTACTGGCCCTTGTTGCTGACCAACATGGTCATGTTGCCCATGTTGCCCTTGTTGCTGCTGTCCAGTTCTGACAGATGTGGACGAGATGCCCCTAAGAAAAATGACAAGAGAGCAATCAAACGATCGGACATGAATGATCAACGAAGTCAAAGGATACTGGAATGTCAAGCTAGGGTTGAGAATCAACGAATCATGAGATCAAGGGGGAACATGTGTGATTGAGACATCCTATAAATTAAAACTTCCCACAAGTCTGAAATAGACCTGTATGGGCCACCACTAAAACCTTGTCACGCCCCAGAACCAGAATACTGGAGAGCGAAGGAATAACTCAGCCAGCTACGTATTACGGGTAGATGAATAACGTATAATACGATCAATGCTGTCTAAAAGACGAGGGGGTGCATACTACATAAAAGTCTCACTATGGTCACTTCACATCTATTGTCTCAATCATTCAAACAAGAAACAGTAATAGAGAACTTGTAAGATAAAGCAGTAAGGCGTCCCAAACGCTCAGTCAAAATATTTTTGATATCTGGATTTACAAAACATAGCTAGATGATGTAGCAAGGTATACACAATTGTTATCAGCTGCAGCTTGACTTAGTTACAATTATGTAAAAGTAAGTACAAGACGATCCGACTAACATGTCGGTGCCAAACGGCAAAGTATAAAGTAAATAACAAAATGAGCAGAGATGTAAGGAACGCACTCGAGTCCTCATGCAATCATTCCTCTAGTATTGACCATCTTGGAGGTGGAAGTAAGCTGAGTCCTCGAGAACCGGCTCTAAATCTGGCCATGCAAAACCAGAGAGGTTAGACCTCTAATAGCAAGTACTGCAAGGAAGCACGATATGAGGAATAAAAACCAGTAGTAAGAGAATATGATATAGATCTCTGCTTGCTACTGGGATTCACATCACATCATGACACTTCTAACCAACTTTCCAACCAAACAAGGACATAAGTTGACCCGTCATGTCCTGACATTCTGATCATCTCAGTTAGTTAACAGAGTAGGTACAGTACACAAATAAGTCAACTTAAACGGCCATGCAACTACTACGGCTTGCTACTGTGAGTTCCAAGTTACCCTGGAAATATGCAATAAGGATTTCTCAGTTCTTACTATGTACAAGCAAGGCTAGTCTACCAAATCAATCAATTGCGCCAATCATGAATTAGACGAGTCCCAGCGGGACGCCCGTCATCAATATACAATAATAATATAAGCAGATACCGCTCCCTGCCCGTGTGGCAGATTTACAGTATCTGTGGGAACCAGCCGGCATGTCGGGCACTAATAGTCCCAAAGATGGCTGCCATATAAGAACTCGGGAATCCATTCTCTCCATGCAATCATTATTTTTTTAACTTAGTAGCCTCTACGTTAAGTGAAATCCCATGCCGTGGATCATGGTCCTTCAGAATGAGTACTTTTGTACAAGTACGATATGCACAACTCTACAACGATACCCATGCGGTTAGGTTGTAGGTCTTACATAGCGTAATGCAACAATCAAACTAGCCACGAAATAACCATGCCTTGACCATAAAGTACACATGCTGCTTTTGTAAAATAAATAAATTGAAGCCTGCACGTGCCTGTATGCCAATATTCAGGATCGGCCAATCGATTGCAATAGTTCATAGTTAATATGAACGTGTCTCATTTATTCAATTCAATAAGACGACTAGCCAGTCTCTTAGTTCCAACTAGGAACGTATGATCAATTATTAGTCAAGGTCACAATCAATGTCAATCAATGTCAATTCAGAACAAAAATCAGCCAAAAGGCAGTAAGGGTAGCAATAGATGGATACCCATCTATACCGTCGGGCAAGTCAGGCTCCATCTATGCAGCCTGGGGAAATCGAGTCTCATACGGCTCAAAAATTGGGTCTCATGCGGCTCGGGAAGATCAGGTCTCATGCGGCTTGAAAATAACAAGCTTTATGCGGCTAGAAAATAACAAGCTTTATGCGGCTGGGGTTCACCGGCCTTATGCGGCTAAGAATGACAAGCCTTATGCGGCTCGGGAAATATGCATATGCTGCTAGGGTTGAAACAGGTCCCATGCGGCTCAGCACTGCCAAGGCCATACGGCCAGGAGACAAGGCCTATGCGGCTAAATGCTAAATGCCATGCGACTGAGAAAGATTTATCTCATGCGGATGAAAGCTATGCGGCGGGGAAGGTCAATGCGGTCAGGAAATTCCATCCGGCTAGAGAAAGCACATGCGGCTGGGTAAGTACATGCGACATGCAAAGCTCATGCGGTCGAGACTGTTAGGATCTGTGCGGCTAAAGCCATGCGGCCAGAAGTTCTTTTTCCGAACTTTCTGAG
>JANAVB010032839.1:0-42578 GCA_029216955.1 Iris pallida
AATCCCCATTTTTATGGGACTACTATGTATCACCTTCGGGGTCTACCACCCTTCGGGGGCTTATCACCCTCGGGGTCTATCACCTTCGGGGTCTGCTACATAGCATCATATAACATAACCTGGCTGGATCCTTGTGTATTGATCGGGGGTACGAGGGAGTATTACATGTTCATATTGTACTCTGACTCACTAGTCACTGCTAGTTCCCTTTGTATAGTAGATATTTCTATTACAGTTCTCTCTCTGTTTACATACTGTTTTCTTTCAGTACCCGTATCTTACTTTTCTGCATGATCATATTTTCTAACCTGCTATGAACTGTTGAGATGTATTGTGCTCGCTCCAGTCCTGACTGGACCTGTTGATAAATTTTACAGATAGCCTGGAGGTGCCTGCTAGCCTAGAGGAGACACTTTAAAGGTTGTTTAGGTAGTTATTTCATTTTGTCTGGAGTTGTATTTACTTTGTGGATTACTGTATCTGTATTTAAGTTTTGAGATGTATTTCTGGGTTTATGTATCTTAGACACTTAGACTTCTATCTCCTAAATCTCTTTTGGATTTCGTGTTTTATCTATCCTTATCATGCTCTACCTTAGATGTGATTGAGTTTGTATCTGCTATGTCACCCCCATTCGGGGAGTATAAACTATTTAGTCTTATACTATTAGATGCATTGAGACCTTGGACAGCGTTCTACCGCCGACACTGCGGCGTAGGCTGAGCGTTGTTACGTCCTCGTGCCCTAACTCTAGGGCGCGGGTCGTGACAACGGGTCAAGTAATCAGATAAGGTACAAGGTTAAGCATCTAAGGAAACAAGCAGAACACCATCATATGTCGGGTCGAAAGAATTGAGTTAAGGCTGGATTTCTAATTGAAATAAGAAGAAATTTAGTATAATAGTAGAGGTTATAGTTTATCCAGTAGACCAGAAAATCATATCAAGAAAATAGAGTACAAGAAGACGAGTTTTAGTGGGACATGATATACCTACACGAAGGTGAGCTCGTCTAGGTCTTGCATATAAGATTTGTTGGAGGGTAACAGCTAGTATTACATTCCGAATATCAAAGTCACGATAAGGAACGTCAAGGATCTCAATTAGAAAGTGGGAGTTCAAGAGGTGGTAATTAATGCACAAAAATAATGAAGATCGAGTTAGTCATCTGCTTCTGATACTCTTAAGTTCATCTGGTCATAACTTGCCAATCATATCTTTACCTCACCAGTCTCCATATGAAAATTTAACCTTTACTTAAACCCTTACCATGACTACCGTAGGCAATTCCCAATTTCCAAACATCACTCTTGAAGCACAACCCTCACATTTAGGAATCAACGTTAACCATTTATTTAAATTTCCAAGTTCTTTCACCTTGTCTTAAATTTGGCCCAAAACCTCTAAATCCCGTTTACGAATTCCTTGAACTTGTTCAAATTGTTCTCCTCGTATTATTTAATTTAAATCTCTAGGCCTTACAAAACTTATCTTCCATCATAAAATCAACTTCCGTATTTCTTCGACATACACCCTTGAATATTATTCTCCTAAAAATATTTCACAACAATCTCTAAACTTCCATAACTTTGTGTTCTCTCTATCCCTAGTCATTTTCTCGCAACATCTTGTTTAATATCCTTATTAAACACAATTAACTTCTCTTTTCCATTACTAACCTTCTATATAGCCTCAGAGTAGAAGTTTTCCCCAGAATCAATAACCAAGATTTTCTAAGTTCTCAAAACTAGGTTGACCTCTGATATCCTCATTAGTTTTGAATACACCTATAAACTATCTCATAATCCCAAAATTCTCTAAATGTAATTGTTTCCAGATTGGCAGTATACATCTCTTTATTCTATTCGAGACCTTTACCACATTTCTATCCCAAGTTTCCATATGGAACACTCCACATTTGATTTCCTTTAGATCATCATAAATAACCAGTTACGTCTTCTCTGAGCTACATAATTTACGTCACTTCCTTAGCCTTCCCCATGCAAAAGATACGAAGATTCAAGGATTTCGAAGTACATCTGGTAGGGACGACAAGATATGGGTAATTAATGTAATGAGACAGAGTTTAAGATAAGAGGTAAATAAGAATGCAAGGGAATAATGGTGAGAAAGAATAATGAAGATATGTTCCTTCTCATCGGTTCAAACGAGAGGAACCCATCAAGCTTAAATTCAATAGCAAGGAATGAGGGTGAATCCAAACAAGAGGAAAAGGAATTCCAATTGAAGTTCAAAATGAGTTTCTCAGGGGTCGTCCCAGAAATCTCTCAAAGAATCCTAAGTGTGATTGAGTACCTTGGATTTGAAAATATTAATCTAAATATAAAATTAAATCAACAACTACAAATTTTATCAAAATCATCAACTAATACCAGGATTTAAAGTTCTACAATGAATCCACAAAATCAAATTCAAATCAAGGAAATAGGTGAATCAAAACAAGGAAAAGGAGTTTAAATCGGAATTCAAATGAGATTCTCAAGGGTCATCCCAGGAATCTCTCAAGGAATCCTAACAGTGATTGAGTATCCTCTCATCCTAACATCTTAATTTATATATCCTATAGCAGGCTCGTAGTAGTACAACTAAGTCGTTGCGCTACTACGAAATCGCACTAATGCGAATCTCGACTTGCATGGGCCACCACTAAAAACGTGTCACGACCCGCACCCTAGAGTTAGGGCACGAGAACGTAACAACGCCCAGCCTACGCCGCAGTGTCGGCGGTAGAACGCTGTCCTAGGTCTCAATGCATCTAACAGTATAAGAGTAAACAGTTTATACTCCCCGAATGGGGGTGACATTGCAGAATGTAAACTCAATCATATCTAAGGTAGAGCATAAAGGAAGATAGATAAAACGTGAAATCGAAAAGAGATACAACAGATAGAAGTCTAAGTGTCTAAGATACAAACTCAGAATACATCTCAAAACTCAAATACAGTAATCCATAAATACAACTCAAGATGACTGAAAATAAACTATAAGCAAAAACCCTAGCTATCTATGCAACCTCTACTGTCTCCTCTAGGCTAGCAGGCAACCTCCAGGCTATCTGTAAAATTTATCAACGGGTCCAGTCAGGACTGGAGCGAGCACAGTACATCTCAACAGATCATAGCAGGTTAAAAAATATAATCATGCAGTAAAGTAAGATACAGGATCTGAAGGAAATATAGTATGTAAACAAAGAAAGAGAACTGTAATAGAAATATCTACTATACATAGAGAACTAACAGTGACTAGTGAGTCAGAGTAAAATATAAACATGTGAATGGCATAGGAGATTCATGACTACAGCTAAGAGAGTGATTCATGACTACAGCTACTTGGATAATATTCACATGTCTATTTCTACTCCCTCATCCCCAATCAATACACAAGGATCTGTTCAAGTTATGTTAAGATTCGTGAAACTTCACATGGCTCATAAAATGAGTTAGACGTGAAGGTGATTCATGATGGCTCTGTGAACATGAGAGTACATGTGTCACAAGCGATTCGTGAATCAGAGGAAGCATAGAGATACGTGATGATTCGTAAAACGCACAAAACATGCAGTATCTGATGCTCCCGAGGGGGATAACATCTCATGAAAAGATCCATATAGTACCAATCCGTGTGACCAACGTGACAGTATCAAGTAAAGTAATTTAAAGCAGGAAAATAATTCTAAACAGGATATGAAATGATCAGAGAATGTACTCGCCTGATATCTGAATGTCCAAGGTAAAGATACTGTCCGAAGAGAGGTGTCTGGCTCCTAATTAGAACAGCACAAGTCACAACATGTCCAGAAGGGTAATATAAAGCACTACAATACATTATACATGAATCTAGGTCAAACTAGGCCAAAGTCAACCCTTGGTCAACTCTGGTCAACTGCACTAGTCAAACTAGGTCAAACTAGGTCATGTCCTAACCCAGCAAGTCTTACTAGGCCTAACCAAGACTATCCTAGCAAGCACACATCAATACAAGGCTATACAAGCCAACATACACCCAACTCTATATAGCATGCAATTATTCAATACTCAAATAGGCAAGAATTCACATTGGATATACACTAGGTAATCTATTACTTTAAGCTATATATGTCTACACATATACACATACATATATTGGTATTCAACATTAGGTCTATAATCATGGCATTTCAAATGGTTATATAAACTTATATATTATAACACAATATGCTAACATATATATAATATACATACATAGCTAAGTTAACTATATTCATAATTACTTATTTAAGAGGCTATGTGTGTGTATGTGAACATGACAAAGGGGCAAGTGAGGGTTAAATGGGCATACGTAGTGTATACATATCAAAGAGTGTCAAAGTGTAAGTGAACAAAGTGTCAAGTGTGATAGTGTCAACATAGTGTAAGGGGTACATGAGGTAATTTAAGATTTGTGTTAACATAGAACATTACATCTCATTAACTTGTATATTGTATATATTACATCTATTATTATATTACATTCATGCTTGCATTCATTCATCATTCATTTATTCTCTTGTACCACTATATGCACCATACATTACATACTGTGGAACCTACATATTCATTACAAGCCATACTTATACATGCTTACATTAGATAGGATACTTACACCTCATACATCATTTGTTTAAACATTTACTCATGCTTATATTCTCTATTTAATTACATAATGCATATACATTAACATGGGTTAAAATCAAATAGAACATTATATTACACACAAGGGTGCACAAAATGCATATGCCGAATAGTTTCTCCTACTAATAATCAATACTGTACCAACTCAGCATGAATTAAAATCTAGGATTAAAGTATGTTATAGATCTATGTGTTAGCTTTCCGAAACTTCAAACGGATCGCGTTTTCGTTTCCGAAAACTCCCGGAATCGCGAAAACACCGAGAACGCGTTTGTCTTTCGTACAGCTGACACTCAAATAATTCTCCAGAAAGTTACAGAAAGAATTAGGCCTATTAATACATGTTTTTGGAAAGCTAACTTCAATACGCTTCTTTTAAAAAAATGGGAGATTAAACCGAGCTTTGAGCTAGAAGTTATGACATTTCTAAGTTAGGGCTGAAATTAAAAACGTAGATAAAAATCATGACGGATTTGGGTAGTTTGAGACAAAAGAACACAAGTATATAACATAATATATCAAGAACTCACTCTCTACACTAATATATATATATGAGACACTATAGAACACATCTCCAATACAAAAATATGAGATTAAACATGTAATAATTCATTCATACATAACAACAACACATAGTATGTCCAAATTTAGGATTTTCCCACATGGACACAACCACAACACAAAGGACACTCCTATGACCTCCAAATGGACACGAAATGGACACAAATGGAGATAAAACCATGGGGGTCATTCCTATAGGTTCAAAATAGACCTATATGCACGAGAAAATAAAAAGGAGAAGGGATTTATACCTCCCGGTAGATCGAATCGAAGAAAAGCCTTCCCGGAGCGACACCGACACGTAAAGATTCCAAAAGGACACGAACGAGCTCCGAATCCTCCCAAACTTGGGTAGCTTCCTCCTTGGCTAGAATGGAGAAGGAAAGAAGAAGATTTGGTGGCGAAATAGAAGGATTTGGTGGAGAAATTGTTAGGGATTGCTCTCTAGGAATTTGGGGAAGAACAAGAGAGAGAGTGTGGATGAGAATAATGAAATGAACTTGAGCCTATCCTCTCCCAAAGTGGCTGGCCATATGGGGCTATTTGTCCTATTATGGTAAGGTCTAAAATGCCCCCACTAACTTATTCTATGAGTATTAGGAAAGGGCTAATTGGTTGGGGCTAAATTAGTCATTCTAAAGTCTCTAATCACACTAACCTTATCCATAATAATTAGTCTAACCTCTAACTAAAATATTTCTATCATGTGGACTAAAATTAATATCATGTGGGCCATGCCTAACTAGTGTGTGGGTCCCACTAGAGTCAAACTACCCCCGGGTCCCCGTTACAAGTCAGATTGAGATGAAATTCGAACCCGACTCAAATAATCCCAAAACAATATCATAAATAATAAAATAATATCAAAATAATTCAAAGAGGTCAAATGCAAAAATATCCTTAGGCCAAAAATGACATTAAAATATCATAATCATATGGTTAGGCTCTAGGTCAAACAGTCTCTAGGGTTTCACTAGCAAAACGTCAAAACCACAAGTCATTGATTTAAATAATTTTAAAATGATTTAAAATCACCAAAAATCATATCATGAATTAAATATCATTATTAAAATAATTATAAACACGAAATTTCAAAATTACCCTCATTTGGAAAACTGGATGCTACACCACAGGAGAGTTCTGGTCACCGTCTTGGGCTGTAGAAGGAGCTTCTTTAAGAACTTGGTCGGAGGCAACAGTTTTGCGCATCGACACCTTGCAAGTCCTCTTCGGGTTGGCTCGCTTCTGAGATGGGCTGGCGCTCCCTTCAGAGAGCAATTCTTCGAAGGCTTGATGGTCGAAGCGGACCACAAGCATCTGCTGTGTAGAATTGGATGCGTCAGATTGCATCACCAACTTCTCATCGGAAGAAAAGTCCCCAGCAGAGTCGCCATCGTGTTTGCCATAAAAAATCAACAGCAGATATTACAGAACACTGGAATTGATTGCAAACTCGCTTGTACAAAGAAGGGCCTAGAAAGAAAGCCTAGGAAACAATCTAAGTACAATTGTTTAGTTTTGATACTGGGGCTGACGGTGGAGGCTCGGGAAAGTGCTATCAACTCTGCCTTACTCTGTTGACTATCTGATGCAGTCTCTAGCTCGTGAAGATATTTTTTTTCCTGAAGGTTTGTAACGCCCCAGTCCCAAAATACGTAGGACTAGGAACGTAGACATGCCAGCCGTATAATAAATATACATAAGCTGTAAAATACAGCAGAACCATAACTAATCTCATCCACACAAAATAAATGAAAGATATCATATATTCAACTATAAATTATATTGATACAATATGTTGGGCGGAGACAAATCCACTACCAACAAGTAAAGGATAAATACATGAGAAAAAAATAATTTTTGGCGAGCGAAGCGAAGACGATCCAAGTGCAATCATCCTCGAAGAAATAGCGATAATCACGGCTAGAGCTAGAACACCTGCGAAAGACAAGAGCACACACCTGGAGAGATAACCAGGTCCTCAGATGGACGTAACACGACACATAATATCATGCCATATAAACTGAATAAATATTGCTCAAATAAATAAGTCAATTGAATTATAACATGGTCCAATACACACCTATTGAACTAGCTTACCATCCCCCCAACCAAACAAGGACAGGAGATGGTAAACTAATTCACGGTGACGTATCTTTTCATGCGATGAATCCAATATGGTATCCGGACCCCAACAAGGTTTAATACCTTCTCATCGAAGTACTAAGTCACACCTACAACCAAACAAGGACAAGATGTGACGAACTAATCTGCGACAAGTTATTGTTCCAAGCCACGGTCAGATACATGTACCCAAACCAAAAGTACTCGTACCTAACGGATAAAGGTGCCTAACCGTTCTAAGTGAAATGTAGTTATGATCAATCCTTCCTACGCATGGGCCCTGGCTAAATAGGATCGGCATGGTCCCCCCTTGGGGCACTAAAGGCCCAATCAGTAAGAGCATAACGTTCCGCAGAACGTCAATGGCCGTCAGTAATCATGGGTCATCAACCCCGTATCTCCAGCGGAGCTTCCGGGTCACAAGGGAAAGTGCATCGAAGCCCATACGCTAAGGAATTGTCCTCTCCGTCCAATGCCTATTATGTTGTATCCACAACAGTAAACCTCTATAACCGCTAAGTCAAACTAGCATGCAATTCTTTTAGCGGTTATTTCTATCGTACGGCTTATATGCACCGGTGGCCAGCAAGTCACGCATGTCCGTGTTCTACATGTGACACACAACTTCATGGTACAATGTGTCAAGGCCAATGAATGCAACACACGAAGGTGGTCCCTTAAATTTAGGTTAAATGTGTAAGAAAAATAATACATAGCAGAAAATATAACTGAACGGTAAGTTCTAACAGGTTATGCCATGTATCACAGTTTATTTTGTATAAAGAAAATAATGAATAATGTATAAAATATGAGCTAAAATAAATAAACAGCAAATGGCAATATGTCTTACCTGGTAGGACGCCTGGTGTGCTACGATAATCAAGGTGGCACGAACTGCAACTTCAGTACAACAACTATACAAGGTGACCTCGGGTGGTGGCACAGACGGTTCCATTGGGTCCAGAAGGGTCAAATTAGTTAGGGTGGACATAAGGTAGTATAGAATTGGTAAGGAATATGAACGGTGGGCTGGGTCATGGATAGGAGGATAATCAAAGGAATTTGGATAAAGATTATATACAATTTAGAAAACTATTTATAATATTTGAAACTATATTTTAAAAAAATTAAAAATTGTTTATTGGAAAAACTCCAAGTTCGTAACAATAGAATTTAGGTAGAAGCTATGTTTTCATTAGTCCAAAATAATTATTCTGGAAAAGACTCAGAACTTATTATGAAATATTTTTAGCAAAAATTGAAATCTAGCAAAGTGATCTAGGACTATAACTAAACTTGGTCAAAATAATCTAGATTCAAAAGCCATCCTTTAAACACATAAACTAGAGTAATAATAATAATATTTTTAGGCTTCTAAGCATAATTTGAGAATAATTATAGGGCCAAGCCCTCTAATAACTTTTGTAAAAATAATTGTAAAATATCGACTATGTATGAAATACAAATAACTATCTATATATTTATATTTATATTTAAAAAAAAACTAATGGTAACAAATAGCAAAAAAACCACAAACATTTATATATACACAATAATTACTTTATTTGTTTTTCTGTTAATAATACTAATAATGAAAATAATAATAATAGTATAATAATAATAATAATATTATTATTATTATTAAATATGATTCTAGCATTAATAATACAATATAACAAAAATCAAAAATAGTATTAATAACCAATAGTAATAATATTAATAATCCTAATAATAATAATAATATATATAAATAATGATAATAATAATGCTCATAAAGAAAAATAGAACAAGACAAGAAACTGGTACACAACATCAATGAACAAAACAACACTACCACAAAAAAAAGAATAATTAACAAAACTAAATATATATATATATATAAAATAAAAATATCTTCAGCAGCTGCTGCTGCTCCTTACGGGAAGAGAAGGGGGAGAGCGTTGAGATAGGGGGAGAGAGAGTGAGCGCGAGAGTGAGAGAGGAACGGAGACGAGCAGAGAGGGATAGGGTGATCGAGAGGGAGAGGTGCGGTGGCGGTCGGGCTCGGCGTCGAGGCGGGTGGTCTCGTGGGAGCGACAGAGAGGAAAGGAGGCGAAGGGGAGAAGCGGGTGACGGCGGTGGTTTCGGAAGGCGTCGAGGCGGAGGTTGGCCGCGGTCGTAGCTCGCGAGGACGGCTCAGCAAGGTCGGAGAAAAGGGGGTTTTTAGGGGGACGGCTTGCCCAGGCGTTCTCCGGTGGGGCGGTGGCGCCGAAGGGGCTACGGTGGACGCTGCACACGCTCGAGGCAGCGCCAGTGGCTGGTCGACTGGTGCGGCGCACGACGAGGGCTTCGTCGGAGAGGGTCGGCACCGTGCGACGGTGGTGAGGACGCGGGCAGCGGCTCATCTGCGAGCGCGGCGCACGGGGAGGACCTGGCCGGCGTTGGCTACGGCTAGATACGGGCGGAGATCGAGGCGACGAGGGCGGTCACAAGCGGACGGGCGCAGAAAAGTACGGCGGAGGTAAGTCCTGGCGGTGGTGGTGTGTCTAAATTTTAGGTTTTTTGTTTTTCGGCTGGCAGCCGCTCATGGTGGCGGTGGAGATCGGTTTCGTGATGGTGGTGGACTCAGTGGGCGTTGGAGGATTTGGCCGGGAAGTGGCCAGGACAGGTGGTGCAGGGCTTGGGGTGTTAGGGTGTCGGCGAGGGGCTGGTGGTGGTGTCGGTAAGCTGTGGTGGTGACGGGGCAGCGGGCGGAGCAGTACATCGGTGTGGCGGTGGATGGCGACAGGTGTATGGTGGCAGGGTCGATTTTGCCTAGATCGGGTGACGAAAAGGTGTGTGCTACGGTTGTAGGTGCTAGCTGCTGGTGGAGACGAGGAAGACAAGGAAGACGGGTTGGTGGTCAGGAGTTCGACAGTGGTGGTGGCGGCGTGGATCGGAGGTTGTAGGTTCTCTAGAGTTAGGTTTTAGGATTAGGACTTGGTGTCGGGAAAGGAGGATGACGTGTCCGTGTGTGTACACGAAGATGGTGGCAATGTATATGTAAAAAGGTAGATTGGAATGACATCCGGGGTCGGACCCGAGGCCGTCACGGCTGACACGGAAGAGATAGACACCAACACGAGGCACGTATACTTTGTGGAAATTTTATAGAAGAATTTGTGGAGAAAGAGATAACGTGGAGGCTCCCCTATATATATGGTTGAGGAGAATCCTAATTGGATAAGAATTTGGACCCAAATTAATTATTTAAATCAAATTTGGGTTCAATCTATATTTGGATTGTAGATAATATCAAATAATGACTAAATCCTTATTGAAAAATCCAAATAAATTTATTTAAAAAAATCTTATCCGATTTATTTAGAATAAATAGCTTAAAAATTAACTTTTTATAATTCAAAAATATGCTATAATATAAATTTTGAAAATTACACAATTTATTTATAAATGACTATTAAATAATTACGAAATATGCACAAATAATTTTTACATAATTATGCTTTTCTAGTACACAAAAATATTATTTATTATTAATAACTTTTAAAAATGAAGTAAAAATAACAAACTTAGAAATGATAGCAAAATAATTATTATATCTATTATTTTGAAATAGAAAACATTTTTCTAAAAATATGTATGCTCGCACATATTCGTACTCGTCGAGCAATTCCAAAAATAAAATTTTACGCGCGACGTACAATGCAACTACGTGACGTACAATATACAAAATAAAAAAAATTAGTATCAAATTTATTTTTATTTTAAAAATAGTAAAAATTTAGGGGTTTTACATCCTACCCAACTTAAAAGAATTTTGTCCTCGAAATTAAGAATAATAAGAGTGCGTGACAAGGGTATATCGGTAATGAATACGATCAAGCCACTGGACGAGGCAAAGAAACGACGTTCAATGCAAACATGCATTTAGAAAATCGCGATAAATAATGACGAAATAAATCATGGATATAGCAAATTAACGCTAAAAGGAAAATGATTATGGTTAACGTTTAATCAAGTTAACATGCGATAAGGAATAGTACGGTATCAAGAGAAATAATTTTGAAAACTTAAAGACATGGTTCCTTGAGAGTAGGTTGGGGGCACGATCAAGAGAGTGATTAGGTGCACGCCTAAATTAAGCGATTAAAAGGTCATGACAGTAAATATAGGTCCAAGAAAAGGATGAGTAGTTTAAGATGAAGATATAGCAACATCGAGTGAGAACGGTCATAGTCGATAGGAAGGCTAGAGGAAGTTCTAGTATAACGCCTTCGTCCTTCTAAAATAGGTGAAGGCGAAAGCAATATAGAGTTCGAAGGAGGCGTTATCGAATACGAATACGTGGTTCAAAGGCGACCGAATAATTCAAAAGGAGTTGCCAAGGCAGTCGTGGATGGAACTCTAGAGGGCAAGTTTAGCTATGCCCCCATCCACGTAGAACAATAGATAAAAGCGAACCAAAGTGCACTAGGTTGATCAGACCATCATGCGCCGGTTCTGATTAGAGAATGTGTTAGTGGGTGCGCACCCAATAAAACATGTCATGATCAAGCTCGATAAAGAAATAAGCTTGCAAAACTTAGGCTAAATTAGCATCATAAGATAGTCAAAATATAAGTAGGGGATACTGATGAAAGAAATTAAATAGTCTAAGATTCTTAAAATCTAAATCTTGCATGAAGCTTGGACTTATGCAGTCGTCCTAGTTTCCTTGTCTATGGCTTGGTTGGCTAGATGGATTAGGGTCTTATAAATTCTAGAACCTAAGTGAACTTGCTAATATAGGTCACAAGGGCAAAGGGATTGCTAGGTCACAAAGCATTCTACCCAACTTAAAAGAATTAAACTAAGGGTGTTTGGGACATCTAACTAGTAGGGTCAATCTCTAGCAAGCACGAAGGGAAGATAAGAATAATGATAGGAGGAATCAAGCAAGATGCAATTGATGAGTCGAACGGTAATTCGAATATGGGATCGAGGAAAGAGGTCAAGTATGTGGATGAGATCCTAGACTTCTAATCCCATACGAAGGCTTGCTAGACACGGTAAAGTAACCAAACAATTTATCTTGACCTGCATGTGCCACCATAAAAACATGTAACGCCCCAGTCCCAAAATACGTAAGACTAGAAACGTAGACATGCCAGCCGTATAATAAATATACGTAAGATGTAAAATGCAGTAGAACCATAACTAATCTCATCCACACAAAATAAATAAATAAAAGATATCATATAATCAACTATGAATTGTCTTGATACAATATGTTCGGCGGAGACAAATCCACTACCAACAAGTAAAGGATAAATACATGAGAAAAGAAATGATTTTTGGCGAGGGAAGCGAAGACGATCCAAGTACAATCATCCTCGAAGAAATAGCAATGATCACGGCTATAAGCTAGAACACCTACGAAAGATAAGAGCACACACCTGGAGAGATAACCAGGTCCTCAGAGGGACGTAACAAGACACATAATATTATGCCATATAAACTGAATAAATATTGCTCAAATAAATAAGTCAATTGAATTATAATATCGTCCAATACACACCTATTGAACTAGCTTACCATCCTCCCAACCAAACAAGGACAGGAGATGGTAAACTAATTTACGGTGACGTATCTGTCCATACGATGAATCCAATATGGTATCCGGGCCCCAACAAGGTTCAATACCTTCTCATCGAAGTAGTAAGTCACACCTACAACCAAACAAGGACAAGATGTGACGAACTAATCTGCAACAAGTTATTGTTCCAAGCCACGGTCAGATACATGTACCCAAACCAAAAGTACTCGTACCTAACGGATAAGGATGCCTAACCGTTCTAAGTGAAATGTAGTTAAGAACAATCCTTCCTACGCATGGGCACTGGCTAAATAGGATCGGCATGGTCCCCCTTGGGGCACCAGAGGCTCAATCAGTAAGAGCATAACGTTCCGCAGAACGTCAGTGGGCGTCAGTAATCATAGGTCATCAACGCCGTATCTCCAGCGGAGCTTCCGGGTCACAAGGAAAAGTGCATCGAAGCCCATACGCTAAGAAATTATCCTCTCCGCCCAATGCCTACTATGTTGTATCCACAACAGTAAACCTCTATAACCGCTAAGTCAAACTAGCATACAATTATATTAGAGGTTATTCCTATCGCACGGCTTATACGCACCGGTGGCCAGCCAGTCACGCATGTCCGTGTTCTACATACAACACACAACTTCGTGGTACAACGTGTCAAGGCCAATGAATGCAACACACAAAGGTGGTCCCTTAAATCTAGGTTTAATGTGTAAGAAAAATAATACATAGCAGGAAATATAACTGAACAGTAAGTTCTAACAGGTTATGTCATGTATCACAGTTTATTTTGCATAAAAAAAATAATGAATAATGCATAAAATATGAGCTAAAATAAATAAACAGCAAATGATAAGGTGTCTTGCCTGGTAGGACGCCTGGTGTGCTGCGATAATTAAGGTGGCACGAACTGCAATTTCGGTGCAACAACTATACAAGGTGACCTCGGGTGGTGGCACAGACGGTTCCATTGGGTCCAGAAGGGTCAAATTAGTTAGGGTGGACATAAGGTAGTATAGAATTGGTAAAGAAATATGAATGATGGGCTGGGTCATGGATAGGAGGATAATCAAAGGAATTTGGATAAAGAGTATATACAATTTAGAAAACTATTTATAGTAATTGAAACTATATTTTTAAAAAATCAAAAATTGTTTATAGGCAAAACTCCAAGTTCATAACAATAGAATTTAGGTAGAAGTTATGTTTTCATTAGTCCAAAATGTTGGCCCATTGGTCATATGGTCAACCTGATTTTAATAATTGATCAAACTCTGTCTGGATATATGAAGCTAGTCAAGATGTATCGGACTCTTGGACATGAACAAGAACAGCTATCTACACAGTTCAAGACCGAAGCTATGTTTGCCTGCTCGAGTCTGTATTTCCTTTGAGCAATATATTTTTTATTTTATTGAGTCTAGGAATACGTTGTACACCGAGTCGTACTGGCAAATAGGCTATTCTAAAATGTTTTCAAAATACTTTTAAAATATCCTTTGTTTTGAAAAATATTCTTTTAAACAAAAGCTTCAAAAAGGTTTTCAAAAAGGATTTCAAAAATCCCCAAAAATTGATTTTAAAACCCTAACCTAACCCTGACAGAACTCGGCCAGAGTTCGGCCAGAGTTCGGTTGGTGGCCGTTTGATTTTTGAATTATCTGGAACTTGGTCCTCCTGCAGTTGCAGATTTGACCGAGATTTCCTCATCGAGTTCTGCCCGAATTCTGCCCGAATTCTGCCAGAATTCTGTCTTTGGAATTCCTATAAATAGAGCAGGATTTCAATCATTTCAACTCACTCATTCACTTTCAATCTTCTCTCTATCTAAAGCTTTCAGTCTTCCAAAGAGTTTTCTTGAGCTTTAAATTTCAGATCCCAAGCCAATTACAATCCTCTAGTCGATTTGCCAGTACGGTGCGGTCTAAAAGTTTCTGAGAGATTGTAATCAGAAGGCTTGATTGAAGAATACCTCTTCACATTTGAAGTTGGACGAGTTCTTCGTATCAAAACTCGCGTTGTAGAAGTTGCAAGGACTTCGTAAGAAAACTTGCAGTTTTTCCAATAGTAGATTCAACTGGTAGCAAGAGTTCTACCGACTGGATTAGTCCTCAACAGAGGGAAACCAGTATACATCGCTGTCTTTGCGTTTGCTTTCTTATCTCTGCCTTTACTTTACTTAGTTGTGATTATTATTCTGTGATCTTGCTGCTAACATTTTTTAATTAGCAATATTCCGCTGCCTACGCTATTCACCCCCCTCTAGAGTATTATGCTTTACGATTTCGTTCCTACAATTGGTATCAGAGCCAGGTTTTACAGGTAAAGCAAGGTAACAGTGCAATTATTTATTCATTTTATTAACTGTTATATAGATCACATCACAACACATGGCAACTGTGAAATTCACAAGTGAAGGCCAGGCCATAAACAGACCTCCACTGTTTGATGGTACGAACTATACCTATTGGAAAACACGGATGAGTTTTTTCTTGAAATCTCTTGACTTTGATTTATGGTCTATTGTTATTGATGGCTATCAAAAGCCACCTCGTATAAATGTTGATGGAGTTTTAGTTGAAAAACCCCATAGCAGATATACAGAGGAGGAAAAGAAAAAGGCCAGTCTTGACGCACGTGCTATTAATGCTCTATTTTGTGCTTTAGACAGAACTGAATTTAACAGGGTGTCTATCTGCACAAAGGCTAATGAAGTGTGGAAGCTACTTGAAGTCACACATGAAGGCACGACTCAAGTCAAAGAATCTAAAGTCAGCAGACTTACTCAAGAGTATGAGGTGTTCAAGATGAAGCCCAACGAAACAGTTACTCAAATGTTCGAAAGATTCTTGGATATTGTAAATCCTTTGTCCTCTCTAGGCAAAGAGTACAGTAACCATGAAAAGATTCGCAAACTCCTGCGAGCACTTACCAAGAACTGGATTCCGAAGGCTACTGCAATCATTGAAGGGAACGACCTCACATCTATGTCCCTCGAAGTACTCATGGGTAAGCTACTCACTCATGAACTGGAGCTACAAGATTTTGAAGAGCCTGCACCAAAGGAGAAGACGATCGCTTTTAAGGCTCAGCACAGAAAAGCTGCTGAAGGTGACTCAGATAGCAGTGAATCTGATGCTGAAGATCAAGCACTCCTAGCAAGGAAATTCAAAAGATTCATGAGACATGAGAAGAGAGCCAAAGAAAATAACAGCAGCAATAACTGGTATCAAGATGATGCTGTCTGCTACGGCTGCAAGAAGAAGGGACACATGAAGAAGGATTGTCCTACAAACTCATCATCAAGCAAGAAGAGCAACAGGTATGAAAAAGGAAACCTGAAGAGATCAACATCTAGAAGATATGCCAATACAAGCATATAGCATGAAAGTGAAGCCAGCGACTCAGAAGACGAACAATCAGAAGATGCTGCAAACGTATGCTTTATGGCATCCGATCAGGTACCTACTGAACCTATAGTTGATACTTATGATGACTTCACCTTTGAGCAATTAGGAGATGCCTTCAGTGACCTGATGACTGATTACAGGAAACTGCGTAGCAAGTATCAGACCTCTAAGAAGGTACTCAAAGAGTACAAAGGTGAAATAAGTAGACTTACTGACCTACTAGCTGAGGTTAGAAATAATGTTAGTGAGTCTGGTGAGCTTTCTTCAATAAAGCTCTTATTGCACGAGACTACCAAGTCATCTGAAGAGAAAGACAAAGTTATTGACCAACTCAAGGAAGAACTTTCTAAAGAGAAGAAAAGTCTTCAAAGTGCACAAATCAGAATGGAAACACTCACTTCTGATTATACTAAGTTGTATGACACTTCCAAAAGATTGGAAATTAGGTTAGGAAAATAGCCTGAGCCTGCTGCTTCCTATCCTAATACGTATCACTTACCGAAAAATCGGAACATTCCCAAGCCAAACACTGTCAGACCTAACCCTATCAAACCTTTACCCCAAAAGGTTAAGCCCAAACAGGATTATAGGCATGCTTTCTTCTATACTAGAAAACCTAAACCTACCAACCATGCACACCACTCAGCATTCAACACTCGACATGCAAAATATTATTATTGTGGCCTCAGTGGTCATATATCATCTGCATATAGAATCAGAAAGCTTGTTGATTTAAATATTTATGCTTGGATACCAAAGGCTAACATTTCAGGACCCTACAAGAAATGGGTACCAAAAGTTTTATCTGTAAACTGTTTTGTAGGTGGAACACCTTTCACATGCTAGAAGCAAATGGATCGACAGCGGTTGCTCACGGCATATGATCGGTGATGCTACACTGTTTGCAACACTGTCGAAGAAAAAGAAGGAAGGCTATGTCTCCTTCGGTAATAACTTGAAAGGATATATTATTGGTATCGGTGATGTTGGTAAGTCTCCCTATCCTGTGAGTAAGGATGTCTGTCTGGTTACCGAGTTGAAACATAATCTACTCAGCGTAAGTCATCTAGCTGATCATGGTTATGGCATCAACTTTGGCAAAAACAAATGTACTATAGTTGATAGCTCAACTGGTAGTACTATCTTTGAAGGTATCAGGGAAGACAACATATATGTTTTCTATTTGCTGGAAGAAACTAACATTTCAGGTAGATACTTAATGGCTAAAAGTGATGAGAGTCATCTGTGGCACATGAGACTCGGTCACGCAAATATGGACACAATATCAAGATTATCCACAAAGAAGCTAGTACGCGATTTACCGGACATTACATTCAAGAAGAATTCGGTATACAGCCAATGTGAAAAGAACAAAGCTACCAGATCCACATTCAAGTCAGTAAACACAGTATGTACTACTAGACCTCTACAATTGCTTCATATGGACTTATTTGATCCTAGCAGAGTTGCTAGCCTCGGAGGTAAGCTTTATGCATTCATAATTGTAGATGATTTTTCTAGATACACGTGGGTATACTTCTTGACACGCAAGAATGATGCATTATCCGAATTTGTCGCCTTTTGTAAGAAAGTTCAGAATGAAAAAAGGTTACATGATCACTCGTATAAGAAGCGATCATGGTGGCAAATTCGAGAATGAAGAGTTTGAGCAATTTTGTGACACACACAGTTTTGTACACGAGTTCTCCTGCCCTAGGACTCCACAACAAAATGGAGTTGTAGAACGTAAGAGAACTCTATCCGAAATAGCCAGAGTGATGTTAAACCAGTTTAGTCTACCAAAATATTTCTGGGCTGAAGCTGTCAATACAGCTTGCTTTGTTCTCAATAGAGTTCTAATTCGACCCAAATCGAAGAAGACTCCATTTGAGTTATGGTTTGATAGAATTCCATCTGTTTCATATTTTAGAATATTTGGTTGTAAATGCTTTATTCTTAATACTAAAGATAATTTGGGAAAGTTTGACGAAAAGGCCGATGAAGGTATATTTTTAGGTTATGCGGCCAAGAGCAAAGGATACAGAGTCTTCAACAAACAAACCATGATCATCGAAGAGTCAATCAACGTCACTTTTGATGAACTGAATCAAATGACTATCGATGACAATGACGAAGATCCAACTGTACCAAGCTCAACAATAGCTGATTCTCAACCAAGCTCGGCACTAGTTGATCCTCCTAGAGAAGATCCAGGAACCAGCTACCTTCAGGGTCTGCCGAAAAGATTAAAATTTACAGCTGATCATCCAAAGGATTTGGTAATTGGTGACATTACCAAAGGTGTAAGTACTCGTACATCCAGTAGAGATATTGTTTCTAGTGTTGCATTTATTTCACAGCTAGAACCCAAAACTATTGATAAAGCATGTAGTGATAGTTTTTGGATAGATGCTATGCAAGAGGAATTAAACCAATTTGAACGAAATCAAGTTTGGGAACTTGTTCCCAAGCCTATTGATCGTCCGGTCATTGGCACCCGTTGGGTATTCCGAAATAAACTGAATGAGAATGGTTTAGTGACTCGTAATAAGGCTCGACTCGTAGCTCAAGGATACAGTCAAGAAGAAGGTATCGACTACGATGAGACTTATGCCCCAGTAGCGAGATTAGAATCCATTCGTATGTTATGTGCATTTGCATGTTTTCATGATTTCAAATTGTTTCAAATGGATGTCAAGAGTGCATTTTTAAATGGTTTTATAAAAGAAGAAGTTTTTGTAGCACAATCTCCAGGTTTCACAGATTTTAAAAACCCTGATCATGTTTTCAAGTTGAAGAAAGCTTTATACGGTTTGAAATAAGCCCCTCGTGCTTGGTATGATCGTCTAAGCTCTTTTCTACTTGACAACGGTTTTTCAAAAGGCAAGGTTGACACTACACTTTTTATTAAGTCCTTTAATGGTAAGTTCTTTTAATACAAGTCTATGTAGATGATATCATATTTGGATCTACTGATGAATCTCTGTGTCAAGAATTTTCTAAGTGTATGCAGAATGAGTTTGAGATGAGCATGATGGGAGAGCTGAAATTCTTTCTCGGACTGCAAATCAAACAAACTGACAATGGGACGTTCATAAATCAAGCCAAGTACACAAAAGATTTGCTAAAGAAGTTTGACCTGGATAATGTCAAACCTATTGGCACTCCGATGGCAACATCAACAAAGCTTGATATTGATGAACAAGGCAAGCCGGTCGACACACGTAAGTATCGAGGTATGATCGGTAGTTTACTTTATTTAACTGCTAGTCGTCCAGATATAATATTTAGTGTTTGCCTGTGTGCACGTTTTCAAGCTAATCCAAAGGAATCACATCTGTGCACAGTTAAGCGTATCTTTCGATACCTTAAGGGCACTTCTTCTATTGGCTTGTGGTATTCCAAAACTAAGTCCTTTGACCTTACTGGTTATTCGGATGCAGATTTTGCTGGATGCAAAGTTGATAGAAAAAGTACCAATGGCACATGTCATTTTTTAGGCAAAGCTTTAGTCTCATAGTTTAGTAAAAAGCAAAATTCTGTAGCCCTATCAACAACAGAGGCTGAATATATCGCCGCAGGACGTTGTTGTGCTCAGATTTTGTGGATGAAACAAACCTTGGAAGACTATGATTTATTTTATACACATATTCCCATTTTCTGTGATAACACGAGCACTATTAATTTGACTAAGAATCCTGTATGTCATTCTCGTACTAAATATATCGAGATTAGACATCATTTTCTTAGAGATCATCATCAAAATGGAGATATTGACCATGTATACATAGATACAGAGAATCAATTAGCTGACATTTTCACAAAACCTCTAGCAGAAGATCGTTTCAATTATTTACGTCGAGAATTAGGAATTTTGGACGTAAATAATATTAATTAATTTTATTTTATGATTTTATTTCAATATGCAAAAACTGTGTTAGAGACAAGCCAATAAAGAGTCTGTCTGTCACCACAACTACGGTTGAAGCGAAGCGGTACTTAAGAGTTCCCCAGTGAACCTCCGCCAGCTGGGACAGTACTCCTACAGCTAATCTGAAACAGTCGTTGTGTAATAATATTTAATCTATAAAATAATATTAATTATGTTAATTGAAGGTTGAAATTACTAATCTTTGAATTAAATATTTGAAATGAGTCAATGAAAAAGAAAGTATTTCAAACCAAAGCCGGGCGAATTCGGCCAGACTTCGGACCGAATTCGGCCCGAGTTCGGTTGAGGGTGTCAGGTTATATATACCAGAACCCGAGAGCCTTTCTACCTCATTGCTTCTAAACTACATCATAACCAGCAACAGCAGCCGCGAAGGAGCCCCGAACCCTAGTTCTTCACCACCCTCTATCTTCTAATCCATGTGGTGAAATCAATCCAAACTTTGGATTCGTGCGGAGTTCGTCGTTCTCTTCGACATACTTTGATTTCGGGAGGTATAACTCCATCTTTCTTCACTTTTCAATTAGTACTTATTTACTTTTATTTGCACAAATGGCACCTAAGGGATTCAACCCCTTTAAGAGGAAAAGACAACCAACCCAAGTGAGGAAGGTTCATCTTCGGATCCACCGACTAATTCCCTATTTTCGTCAGTCCAATCTAGCGACGGCGCGTTCGACGGGTTTTACTTTCAAACCCTAGACCAAGCCTTACAGTGGTATGGAGACTTCTCCATGAGATCTATATGCACAGGCGCACCCATCAAGTGGACTGTATTTCCTGATCATCGCCATTTCTTTGAGGGATTAGGGTTACAGCATTTTGTTAAACTCTGTTTTCCCGTAGCAACTAATGCCATTAGATTGTTTTACAGCAATATCATATTAAACACTTTTGATGTAAGCACACGTGTTGGAGGATTAGATATCAACTTCAATGATGTTCTCTTAGCGGAGATCCTTGGTATTCCCAACGAAGGTGAACCGCTTGTTGACATCACTGAGTTTGATTTCCCCGAAGGCACGACACTTACAAGTTTCAAAGCTGAACTTTGTGCACCTGATAGAGTTCGCTCTGGAAAGTTCAAGGCAAACAACCTGAACTTGTTTAATTATGAATTACACCGTATCATTTATTCTACTCTCCTTCCAAAGTCTACTTCGAAGGATGATGTCACGTCTCTTGAATTACCAGCTATATATCACATTCTTAAGGGGATTCCATTTTTTGTCCCTAAGACCATTATTCAGATGATGGGACGTTGTCGTACAAGAGATAGAAATCTCTCTTATGTGATGATTCTCCCACGCATCTTTCAGTGTTTCGATATTGACTTATCTACTTGTGCTCAAGACCCTGAGCCCAAGGTTCTCAAGTTATCTCGTCGCAGTATGACTGCATCTGCTCCTCCTCCGGCTCCTGCTACTGCTCCACCTCCTCCACCTCCTCAGCAGTATGCTATGACATTTGAGGGCATATACCAGCACCTTTCAGATTTGCATGTCTCGATGACGGACATGGCTCGCGAGCGTGAGTTCTACGATGTCACCCGTTATCAGGCGATTGCAAATTCATTAGCCGATCTTCGTTTCGCCCAGACTGGACATTCAGCCGATTACATCCCTAGAGATCCAGCTTTCTCTGGTTACCGTTGTGAGGATCAGGCTGTTCATGCCTACTTCCAGCTCGGTAACGCATATGATTGGTACCGTTCTGACCGTGCTCCTCCTCGTGATTATGTTGGTGAGTTTTACACTGGCGCTCCTCCTCACCCTTCTGGCGTAGGTACTTCTGGCGTTGGTCCTTCTGGACATGCTGGTCATCATACTGATGATGGTGATGATGATGAGGAGTTTTGATATGTTAGTTGATATGAGACTTAGACATTATTTACTGTATACTTGGAAATGCTCCGACATTCCAAGTTTTTCTATTTTTAGACTTTATTATCAGTATTTTTGAGGACTTGTACTGGATTTGATTTTATTGATGTCATCTGAACATCTTTATCATTATCTTTATGGATTTCATAGTTTATGGTTCACATCAGTTTATTTACTTAGCATTTCTTTA
The DNA here is from genome assembly GCA_029216955.1 of Iris pallida. Classification (NCBI taxonomy): domain Eukaryota; kingdom Viridiplantae; phylum Streptophyta; class Magnoliopsida; order Asparagales; family Iridaceae; genus Iris; species Iris pallida. Next base: position 22,350 of record JANAVB010032839.1, read on the forward strand.
TCTGCTTCTCTACTATAAACTGCCTGTGACATAATTCTTTGTTTATTATAAACTGCCTGAGTACAAATACATGCCTGTGATGTCATTCAAATTTTCTTAACTATTATTTATCATATGTATTTTCTTGTGTTTCTTCATTGTTTGTTATTTATGCATTTATTGCGGGGGAGTTTTTCTTCTTTTGCAATTATTTTGCTAAATGACAACGGGGGAGAAAAATAAAGATCTAACATTCGTTTGAGAAAATGCAGGACATGTACTATTTTTTTGATTTTTTCAAGCTTAAATGTTATATCGTTCATAGTTTGTCAATTATCAAAATGGGGGAGATTGTTGGCCCATTGGTCATATGGTCAACCTGATTTTAATAATTGATCAAACTCTGTCTGGATATATGAAGCTAGTCAAGATGTATCGGACTCTTGGACATGAACAAGAACAACTATCTACACAGTTCAAGACCGAAGCTATGTTTGCCTGCTCGAGTCTGTATTTTCTTTGAGCAATGTATTTTTCATTTATTGAGTCTAGGAATACGTTGTACACCGAGTCGTACTGGAAAATAGGCTATTCTAAAATGTTTTCAAAATACTTTTAAAATATCCTTTGTTTTGAAAAACATTCTTTTAAACAAAAGCTTCAAAAAGGTTTTCAAAAAGGTTTTCAAAAATCCCCAAAAATTGATTTTAAAACCCTAACCTAACCCTGAAAGAACTCGGCCAGAGTTCGGCCAGAGTTTGGTTGGTGGCCGTTTGATTTTTGAATTCTCTGGAACTTGGTCCTCCTGCGGTTGCGGATTTGACCGAGATTTTCTCATCAAGTTCTGCCCGAATTCTGCCAGAATTCTGTCTTTGGAATTCCTATAAATAGAGAAGGATTCCGATCATTTCAACTCACTCATTCACTTTCAATCTTCTCTCTATCTAAAGCTTTCAGTCTTCCAAAGAGTTTTTTTGAGCTTTAAATTTCAGATCCCAAGCTAATTACAATCCTCTAGTCGATTTGCCAGTGCGGTGCGGTCTAGAAGTTTCTGAGAGATTGTAATCACAAGGCTTGATTGAAGAATACCTCTTCACATTTGAAGTTGGACGAGTTCTTCGTATCAAAGCTCGCGTTGTAGAAGTTGCAAGGACTTCGTAAGAAAACTTACAGTTTTTCTAATAGTGGATTCAACTGGTAGCAAGAGTTCTACCGACTGGATTAGTCCTCAACAGAAGGAAACCAGTATACATCGCTGTCTTTGCGTTTGCTTTCTTATCTCTGCCTTTACTTTACTTAGTTGTGATTATTATTCTGTGATCTTGCTGCTAACATTTTTTAATTAGCAATATTCTGCTGCCTACTCTATTCACCCCCCTCTAGAGTATTGTGCTTTACGATTTCGTTCCTACACAAAATAATTACTCTTGAAAAGACTCGGAGCTTATTATGAAATATTTTTAGCAAAAATTGAAATCTAGCAAAGTGATCTAGGACTATAACTAAACTTGGTCAAAATAATCTAGATTCAAAGGCCATCCTTTAAACACATAAACTAGAGTAATAATAAGAATATTTTTAGGCTTCCAAACATAATTTGAGAATAATTATAGGGCCAAGCCCTATAATAACTTTTGTAAAAATAATTCTAAAATATCGACTTTGTATCGAATACAAATAACTATCTATATATTTATATTTAAAAAAAACTAATGGTAGCAAATAGCAAAAAAACCACAAACATTTATATATACACAATAATTACTTTTTTGTTTTTCTGTTAATAATACTAATAATGAAAATAATAATAATAGTATAATAATAATAATAACAATAATATTATTATTATTATTATTATTATTAAATATGATGCTAGCATTAATAATATAATATAACAAAAATAAAAAATAGTAGTAATAACCAATAGTAATAATATTAATAATAATAATAATAATATATAAAAATAATGATAATAATAATATTCATAAAGAAAAATAGAACAAGACAAGAAACTGGTACACAACATCAATTAACAAAACAACACTAACCACAAAAAACAAAAATAAGAAAAATTAACAAAACAAAAAATATATATATATAAAATAAAAATATCTTCAGCAGTTGCTGCTGATCCTTACGGGAAGAGAAGGGGGAGAGCGGTGAGACAGGGGGAGAGAGAGAGAGTGAGCGCAAGAGTGAGAGAGGAACGGAGACGAGCGGAGAGGGAGAGGGTGATCGAGAGGGAGAGGTGCGGTGGCAGTCGGGCTCGGCGTCGAGGCGAGTGGTCTCGTGGGAGCAGCGGAGAGGAAAGGAGGCGAATGGGAGAAGCGGGTGACGGCGGTGGTGTCGGAAGGCGTCGAGGCGGAGGTTGGCTGCGGTCGCAGCTCGCGGGGACGGCTTGGCAAGGTCAGAGAAAAGGGGGTTTTGAGGGGGACGGCTCGCCCGGGCGTTCTCCGGTGGGGCGACGGCGTCGAAGGGGCTGCGGTGGACGCTGCGCACGCTCGAGGCGGCACCGGTGATTGGTCGACTGGCGCGGCGCATGACGAGGGCTTCGTCGGAGAGGGTCGGCGTCGTGCGGCGGTGGTGAGGACGCGGGCGGCGGCTCATCTGCGAGCGCGGTGCACGGGAAGGAGCTGGCCGGCGGCGGCTACGTCTAGGCGCGGGCGGAGATCGAGGCGACGAGGGCGGTCGCAGGCGGACGGGCGCGGCAAAGCACGACGGAGGTATGTCCTGGTGGTGGTGGTGTGTCTAAATTTTAGGTTTTTTGTTTTTGGGCTGGCGGCCTCTTATGGTGGCGGTGGAGATCGGTTTCGTGATGGTGGTGGACCCAGTGGGCGTTGGAGGATTTGGCCGGAAAGTGGCCGGGACAGGTGGTGCGGGGCTTGGAGTGTTAGGGTGTCTGCGAGGGGCTGGTGGTGGTGTCGGTAGGCTGTAGTGGTGACAGAGCATCGGGCTGAGCAGTACACCAGGGTGGCGGTGGATGGCGACGGGTGTACGGTGGCGGGGTCGATGTTGGCTGGATCGGGTGACGAAAGGTTGTGTGCTACGGTTGCAGGTGCTAGCTGCTGGTGGAGCCGAGGAAGACAAGGAATACAGGTTGGTGGTCGGGAATTTGACAGTGGTGGTGGCGGCGTAGATCGAAGGTTGTAGGTTCTCTAGAGTTAGGTTTTAGGGTTAGGACTTGGTGTCGGGGAAGGAGGATGTCGTGTCCGTGTGTGGACAGGAAGATGGTGACAATGTATATGTAAAAAGGTAGATTGGAATAAGATTGGAATGACACCCGGGGTCGGACCCGAGGCCGTCACGGCTGACACGAAAGAGATGGACAACGACACGAGACACGTACACTTTGTGGAAAAATTTGTAGAGAAAGATAATGTGGAGGCTCCCCTATATATAGGGTTGAGGAGAATCCTAATTTGATAAGGATTTGGACCCAAATTAATTATTTAAATCAAATTTGGGTTCAATCTATATTTAGATTGTAGATAATATCAAATAATGACTAAATCCTTATTAAAAAATGCAAATAAATTTATTTAAAAAATCTTACCCAATTTATTTAGAATAACTGGCTTAAAAATTAACTTTTTATAATTCAAAAATATGCTATAATATAAATTTCAAAAATTATACTATTTTTTATAAATAACTATTAAATAATTATGAAATATGCACAAATAATTTTTACATAATTATGCTTTTCTAGTACACAAAAATATTATTTATTATTAATAACTTTTAGAAATAAAGTAGAAATAACAAACTTAGAAATGATAGCAAAATAATTATTATATCTATTATTTTGTAATAGAAAATGTTTTTTCTAAAAATATGTATGCTCGCACATATTCGCACTCGTCGAGCAATTCCGAAAAATAAAATTTTGCGCGCGACGTACAATACAACTACGCGACGTACAATATACAAAATAAAAAAATCAGTATCAATATTTTTTTAAAAAAAAGTAAAAATTTATGGGTTTTACAAGATTGCCAGCCTTTTTGCAGGGGTGTGGCACCCTGCTATTTGTAATAGGATGGATTTTGAGCCGCATAGACGACTTGCGGCCATGTGGCTGATTAGCACGCGAAGACTCGCTCTTGGGCTGCCATCTGTCGATTTATTGGAATTTTGTTGCAGCAAATCTGGGTAGTTAAGGAATTGGTCAGATTGCTACGTGTCCCGTTGCGTATAACATTCTCAGTCTTCGATCATGCGGGATCGCATGAGACTCATGCATATTGCCTGGATCACAATTACTTTCGGCTGCCTGTAGTTCTAAAAATTTTGGGGCCGCATGAAGTTCATGCGACTTGGATGACGCTTTTTTGGCCTTATGGAGGCGTACGAGCCCTGCTTTTGGGCGACGTCTCACGTCTTATCTTTCTTGTCGAAGTGTCAGAACTGTCATGTTTTGCCAGGACTTGTCAGCTTTATCAGTCGAACTGCTCCTCCTTGGTCGCAAATTTTCCTTCTACAGCTGTTCGTCGATGGGTCGTATATGTCTTTGAACAGTTATGCGGCTTTCCTTCATGCAGGCCTGTTTGGCCCGAAGTACCTATGCGATAATTTGTAATCCGCATGAACTCCATATTTTTCATGTTTCTATAATATGGTTCTCGACTACATAAAGTCAGAAAGAACCTTGCAAACCACTTGTCGAAGGGTCTGTCTAGGATATTAATCCTAGAATTATCGAGAGGGACAGGATTAAGACCATAAATTAGTCACCATCAACGACAACCCCTGAGTCTGACTAAAGATCCTTAGAAGCCGGTTCAATGGGTGGGAACAAGCTGAACTTAGATGACTATTATAGAACACTGACCCTGAGATTAAATTTTCTTAAACTAATGCCCAAGAGGTTGTATGATGTTATACATGGATATCCTATCCCTATGGTGACAGTGTTCCTATGTGATATGGTTAAGATAAGTTTTAACTCTTAATAAGTCCAACCATGATATGCAGGGTTGACTCCTATCACCAACTCCTGAGAACTTACCTATATGAGAGGTTGTGAAGGCCATAACTATAGAACATGGCGATCATAGACAATATGAATATAGAAAAGTATGCATGGCCAATCAAAGGCCACTCGATAGACCCAAGAACCTCTATGTATATTATTTTCTGAATCTAGTTCAAGAAGTCTAATTTAAGGCATAGTCCATCAAGCACTTCTTCAAACAAAAAAAATAGTCACTAAGTGATATTCAAGGCTATAGTCCATATCATCTATGCATAGTATATACATGCCCAAAAATTCTCTACTTATTTTCTTCTATTACTTCGGAACTTGACCTTTTGGAGGAGGTTGTTGACTCTGTGTGTGTGTCTACACACACATAATGAGCAAAAGCTCAATTTTCTTCTACCTTTTAGTCCCACATCAGTTGGGAAATTATAAAGAATGGTGCATATATTAACTCCTATTATTTTCTCTCTTATGAAGTTGTGTGGGGAACCCCTTAGGCCACATGCGCGTGCCGCCGTCGCTGTCCAGTCCGGCTCGGTTCGGTTCGGTTTGGTTCGGTGCACGTAATAGGTACGGGTATGAGCCTACATCTGCGGGCACCGAATGTCGATTCAATTCCTTCTTCGGGTTCGGGTTGAGACCCTAAAATCCTTTTTGCAGCTCATTAAATTCATCTTTCAATATTTTAAATGTTGGAAACATTATTTCTGTACAGGTTCAATGAATTATGTTTTTTTTTTCATTATTTTTATTTGTAACGTCTAAATTTATTTGTCTTTATAACGTCTGAATTTATTTGTCTTTATTTCTGTCCGTTGGAAAGCTCTTATAATGCCTATAAATTGAGGCATTCTTCTCCATTACACTTGACTGTAGAAAATACTCTACAAAAACTCTCATAAACTCATTATGTTCGTCAATTCCTTGCTCTGGGCAGAGCTAAGTTAGGGTCGATCTCTCCGAGTTGTGTGCAACGACGAGATATTAGTAAACAGAAGATTTTACCACTTGGAGCATTCAGAATAAGTCTGCACATAGACCCAGATCAACTCTTAGGGAGGTGCTTGGTTCGCAACTTCCACAAGGCCGGTAACATTAATTTAATTTCATTTTATTTACAAATTTCAACAAGAAAAAAGAAATTATTTCTACAGATATTATGATGGAGAAATGCTTAGATGGTGATGGTGAGGTAAGATATGAAATTGCAAAGTCTCTTCTTTAGTCAATCCAAGTATTCTTGGTAATATGGGTTAGCAAATATCCTAAAGTATCCTTCTTTGTGCTGAACTGAAACTCAAAAACTAATTAGTTGCTACTCCCTATGAAAATAAAAGAGGGCTACGTAAAGGTTGGCACTAACCCTTTTTCTAAGGCCATCTAGTTCATGTTCAGCTATTGGCTTCTAAAATTAGCCATAGGCCCAACCACATAGGAAATAAAATAGAGAAGAGAGAGAAATTCATCTTCACTTACTCCCCCTATAGGCCCAACACTACCAAAATAAGTGGTTTTAGCGACGCCCAAAAACGTCAGAAAAACAACAAAATCCGTCGCTAATATGTATCACCGACGTATTTATCGACGTTTAGGTTTTGTCGCCGTTTCCTTAGTCGCTGATTACAAAAATGTCGCTGAACGTCGCAATTACCGACATTCAGCGACGTAACAGTACGTCGGTGAGTTATCGACGTTTATCGTCGTTCCGTCGGTATATTAGCGACGTATATGTAGTCGCTACACGTCGGTAAAGACCTGGAATAGTTACCGACGTCTACCGTCGTTTCGTCGGTAATATAGTGACGTGAATGTTATCGCTAGACGTCGGTAAAGGTCCTGTACATTTTTACAGCTAGTGTCGGTAAACGTCGGTAAATACGTCGGAGAGCTGTACTTTTTTTGCAGTTAGTCGTCGGTAAATGTCGGTAAAACGTCGGAAAAATATATTATTTGCAGCTTGTCGTCGGTAAATGTCGGAAAAAGACGTCGCTGAACGTCAGTAAGCGTCGCTAAACGTCGCTAAAGTTGTAAAAAAATAAAAAAAATAAAACACAGATTCTATATTACCACTCACAATTCTATAAAACACATATAGGTACACATTCAAATCCCCACTCACAATTCCAAATCACAGCGCATTCAAACCCCCACTCACAATTCCAAATCACAGATAGCTTTAATCTAAGTTAATTAACATCCAATCCAAACACAATTAACATTTATCGACGAAGGAATTAACATCCAATCCAAACAAGTCACAAGTCAATTCGATACAATCACAACTAACATCCAATACAAACATCCAATCATAAGTCACAAACATAAGATGATACAAACACAAACAAAAGTCCTAACTAGGACTACTAGTGATCTGGTGCAGGAGGGGCACCGCCGCGACGAAGGCGTAAAAACTCCTCATACTTCGCAAGTGAAATCGATACAGATGGAGCGCCAGGCTGTGACGTCGGTGGAGTCGGTGTCGAAGAAGAAGGCGGTGGAGGCGGCGGAGTCGACGACGATGAAAGGCGCACCCAGAGTACCAGCATGCTCCAACGCTGTAAGTCGCTGGTTGTATGAATCCATGATAGATAACATTCTACCACTGCTCTGGACCATCGAATCCTGCGCCAATCTCACCGTCTCGGCCATGGTCACCTGTCCTGTCTGCAACTCCGTCACCGTGCGCTCTAACCCTCCAACGGCGCGCTCTGTCCTCTCAGTCGTCTCCCTGAGGTCTATAATGCCGCGGTCGAGCGCATCCAATCGTGCTAGCAGCGCAGGATCGTCCGTAGGATGCTGAGACTGCTGCTCGATCCGTCGTAGCAGGTCGTCACGGAGAGACTCCATCATCTGGTGGACTCGGGCAGACTCCTGGGACGGCTGTGGACCATGCACACTAGCAGGAGATGTCCTAGAGGACTGGGTCGCAACTAGGGCGCCATAGGATCCCGTACCGTAGTATGTACCCCTACGGAGGCCACCAGCGGCGGTCATCCACAGCTCGTCTGCCGACGGAGCTTGAGTGGGCTGCGAGGAAGTACCGGCCTCTCCTGCATCAGGTGCACTAGCAGCCGCCCGTTCCCGCAGCCTCGTATACTCGGCCTAGAAAGTATGGATAGTACACTATGATTTCTAATTTCTAATTAATGTACTTATTTTTACTAACTTCATGAATATTTATTTGCATCATATTTACTAAGTTATATTAAAATGGACACGAAGTATTAAATTAAGATAACGTATTGTAATACTTACATAGGTCTGCTCAGCCCTCTCGTCAATAAGGACTCCGCCCTTCCGATGGGTGGCCAGGAAGACGGTCACCATGTCGGCGTTACCGACCTTCCTTACCTGTAATTAAATATATTATCTTAGTAATAATTTATCGGATTTGTATTAAAATAATATTTCTAAAAGAGAAAGACATACCAGACGACGGAAATGTTCCATCATCGGAATCGACCCACCGCACCACTTCGAGGCATGTTGCCTAGCCGCCTTAGCCTTCTCCGACTTCTCCTTGTACCTTGGCTCGTTGAATCGAGCCTTCATCTCATTCCACTGATCAGGGGTGATCCAACCTTTGATCGGCTTTCCGGCACGATCACGATCCTTCTGATCATTAATAGAGTCGCGGATCAGCTTAGCAGCGACGGAAGGAAACATCCCCTCGATCTGCTCGGCCCGGTGCGGCAGATAGTAAAACATATCCTAGAACAGTACGAAACCAAATATTTATCAGTTATATATAATATGCATAAATTAAATGATTCATGTTAAAAACAAATCTATTTTAACCTTGAAGCGCGTAAACCAGAAGTTCTTACTTTCGTCTGGAGCATCAGAGTAGTTAATCCAGGGACCACCATAATTATGCCTCAGCATATCGCCTAGGCGTCTCTGTACCCCTGGAGGACGATATCTATACATACATATTATATTCATGAAAAAAATTAATTTATGATAAAAACAGAAGAAAAAAAAATCATAAACCAAAATACCTACTTTGTACCGTCGGCCCAGATCTCCGTCCTCCCCTCCTCCGGAGGTGCGCACGCATCATCTTCATGATGCTGGTCGGCCGTCGGCGCATCCTCCTCGGCCATCTGCTCATCCGTCTCCATCGTCGTATCAACATCAGGAACGCTAGACGGGGGAGCAATCTCAACAGGTCTAGAACTACTCGTCCCAGGAGATATGCCACGTGACGTCGTCCCAACCGGCCCAGCTACTGTCCGATATGGAGGAGTAATCGGCGACGAGGATCCAGAGCCGGTACCAATAGGAGGTACCGAAGGCAAACTCCGTCCCCTAGCAGTACCTGTAGGAAGTACCGGAGGATCCCGACCTCCTCGTGGCCCTCGCAAATGTCCGCGACGACCTGCCATACCTGATAACAGCATATGATAGTACAAGATATAATAGAGACTAGAAATATGACAGTACAACAAATAATAGAGACTAGAAATATGACAGTACAACAAATATTAGAGACTAGAAATATGACAGTACAACAAATAATAGAGAATAGAAATATGACAGTACAACAAAGATAATAACCAAGGTAACATATGATGATACATTCTACAATAAACATCTAAGTCCAGATAATATATTCTAGAAGAAACATCTAAGTCCAGATAAGTATATCTCTCTCAATCATCTTCAGAATAATCATCTTGTTCGTCTTCCTCGACCTCATCTTCCTCTTCCTCCTCATCTTCACTTTCGTCTTCACCTTCGTCGGCTTCGTCTTCCTCTTCGGATAATTCTACATCTTCTACATTATGTGTCGTGTAATGCGTAACTTCCGTGGAGTCCACATCGACAATATTGGTTACAGGAGGTAGCTCGTCCTCCTGGTAAGCTTTTTCATCAACATCAAAAGTATCTCTAGCTTTAGTCTTGCATACTGCCCACCAGTCAGACTTCGTTGCTCCCCGTCTCGGATAAGCTGTGAAATACACGAGCTGAGCCTGAGTTGCTAGGACAAACGGTTCGTAGCCTTGATATCTACGCTTGTAGTTTATATCCACAAGACCATGCTTGTCAATTTTCCAGCCTTGATTTTCAATCGGATCGAACCATTCACACTTGAACAATACGATCTTTGCAGGTTCTCTGCCATAATTATATGACAACTCCACAATCTCTCGCAAGATGCCAAAGAAATCATTTCCTGGATCGACGTCTTTGTAGTTCGAAGACTTGATACACAAACAACTGTTCTTCGTGGAATCAAGATCCAGGAAGCTGTCTCTGATCGGAGCATTTGTCGACTTGAACCGAAAGCCATTGACACAATAACTTGGCCATGTTTTAACAAAAGTAATTGGTCCCTTGGCAAGAGTTCTAATTAATTCAATCTCGGGTGAAATTAGACGATCGACCTGAATATCAAAGAAGAGATAATAAGTTATTTATTGCGCAGTTGCATTAGAAGAGGCCAGTAAATATTACCGAACTGCTTACATATTCGCTCAACCAAGAAGGAAAATGACGTCTCATTTCTTGTTCTAATGCTTCGTCTGTTAGGTAGGGTCTAACCAGCCTCAACTCATCATTATATGTGCTGGAAAACAACGAAGCATTAGAACGATTAGTACAATAATATTAGCTTATACTATTACATTGAGATGACGTAAACTCATCATTCCTTACTTACCCCTCTAGCTTCTCCACTTCATCCTTGTCGCAATTGAGTAATACATACAACTGAGCAGCCCTTAGCTCTTCGTCATTCAAATATCTCTTCTTCATTTTCCCCGAAGGCTTTCCGGACGCATTGAATACTTTCAGTATTCCATCATTAAATTCTTGATATCCGTCGTCGTTTCTCGGAGCCCTCGTTCTATTCGTAGCAACATGAGGTTTGAAATAGGAGGAGCAGAAATTTGTAATCTCCTCGAGAATATAGGCTTCACAAATAGAACCCTCGACCCGAGCCTTATTTTTTACCTTTCTTTTTAGGTGATTCAAATGTCGCTCGAACGGGTACATCCATCGATATTCGACGGGTCCACCAACACGTGCCTCGTAGGAAAGATGAATCGGCAAATGCTCCATAGAGTCGAAGAATCCAGGAGGAAACACCCTCTCTAGCTTGCACAGTGTTACCGCAATGTCCTTCTCTTGCTTTTCTAGACGATCAACGAGCAATTTCTTAGAACAAAGGTCCCTGAAGAATATGCTAAGCTCCGTCAATGGATCCCAAACTGCCTGCGGTAAGAATTCCCGAAATACAATCGGAATTAACCGCTCCATGAATACGTGACAATCATGGCTCTTCATACCTGTCAGTTTGTTCTCCTTGAGGTCGACGCATCTTCTCAAGTTTGAAACATACCCATCTGGAAATTTCAGACCTTGAATCCACCTACAAAGCCTCACTTTATCCTCCTTCTCCAGTGAGAAAATTGCCTTAGGCTGCTTCAACTTCCCATTCCCGTCCTCTATCAAATGCAATGCAGGACGTCTACATATTTCTTTCAAGTCCAATCTAGCCTTAGGATTGTCTTTCGTCTTCCCCTTTACGTCCATTACAGTATTAATTATGTTGTCAAACACATTCTTTTCAATATGTATGACATCAAGGTTATGTCTAATCAGATTGGTGCTCCAGTATGGCAGATCCCAGAATATACTCCTCTTCGTCCAGTTATGAGTGCGACCAAATCCGTCACACTTGTAGCCCGTAGCAGGCTGCTCAATAGCACTTGGTAAATCTCTAACCTCCTTCCATATCGTGGCTCCGCACCACATTGTCGGTGGATCACCCTTCTCCACAACGCCAGCACGAAAAGCATTCTTGTTCCTCCGGTACGGATGATCCTTCGGCAGGAATTGTCGATGACAATCGAAGAAGCACGGTTTGCCTCCGTGTTTCAAACGGAAAGCCTTAGTGTCGTCCATGCAACACGGACATGAAAGACGACCAAGCGTGCTCCATCCAGATAACATTCCATAGGCCGGAAAGTCGTTGATGGTCCACATAAGTGCTGCCCGCATCTGGAAATTTTGTTTTCTAGATACATCGTACGTGTTGGAACCTACTTCCCACAGCTGATTCAACTCATCAATCAATGGCTGTAAATAAACATCGATGTTCCTTTTCGGATTGTTCGGACCCTGGGATAATAACGGTGAGGAACATATATGGAGTCTTCATGCACATCCAAGGCGGTAGATTATACGGGGTGACGATCACAGGCCAACACGAATACTGGGATCCCGAAAGTCCGAATGGGGTAAAACCGTCAGAGCAGAGACCCAATCTAACATTACGCGGATCAGAAGCAAAATCTGGATACTCTCGATCAAAGTGCTTCCATGCTTCTCCATCAGATGGGTGATCCAACACTCCTTCGGTATGTTCTCGCTTATGCCAACTCATGTTTTCTGCAATTTCCTTCACCATAAACAACCGCTGCAAACGCGGCGTCAACGGCAAGTAGTGCATCGAAGAGGTAGGCTTCCTGGCACCGACAGACTTTCCTCTACCACAGGCCTTGTAGCGATCGACACCACAAAATTTGCAGGCGTCTTCATCCTTGTCGTCTTTGTAGTACAACATGCACCCGTTGCGACAGGCATCGATTTTTTCATATCCCATCCAGAGCGATCTAACCATCCTCTTAGACCGGTAGAAGTCTTTAGGCAACTTCGCACCCTCAGGCAATATTTCTATAAGCAACTCCATAATACGGTTGTAGCAATCTTGCGACATGTTAAAATCGGACTTGATGCTCAACAATCTTGTAACCACCTCCAACGGTGAATGATCCTCACAACCAGGATATAATGGAGTCCTTGCATTCTCCAGCAACTCCATGAACTGTGCAGCATCGGGGTTCGGTGCCTCCTCAGGTGCATCATGATCATCCGGATCGAAACTAGGCCCGGCCGCGTCAAAAACCATGTTCACCAACCCATCGTCGTAAGGAGCGTTGTTGTGGACATCCACATAAGGCTCGTACTCCGATGCTAAAGACACAAGTTCTCCGTGCTCGCTCCACTGATAGTAATTCGGCGTGAAACCCTTCGAGTACAAATGATACGTGACATCCACTTCTGGATGATATTTCAAGTTGCGACATCTCACACACGGACACTTAATTTTGGTACCGTCCATGTACTGAGGGAACGCCTTGGCAAACTGCAGGAACTGGTGTACACCCTCTATGAATTCATCCCGCACACCGCACATGTCATCAGGATGACGGTTGTACATCCAAGTACGATTCCGCAGATAGTAATTCAGCTCCATAATTCTGTAAGATAGATACATCAAGGTAGTGAATGATATGCAAGTGTCAAAGCTTTTCCGATGGATTGCATTTATCTTTTCATCCATTCATTCATGCATTGCATTTATCTTTTCAGTTTTGCATATCATTACCTACTATTATACATGCATACTTTATATATACATCAAGGTAGTAATACTAGTTGATGTTCTGAAAAGGAGAGTGCGATGTCTAGTAGAGGATTCTTTTTTTTGAGGAGCTGTCATATCATGGAAGTCAATATAAAATAAAAGAAGTATACATGTTTTCATTTAGAGGTTATGCTCTAGTTTTCATCAAAGTCAATTCTTTTGTGTTTTGGATATGTTGTGTAGTTGTGATGGATGCTTCATATTTGTGATTCTGACTGACTTTACAGAATCTTTGACAATTGGGATATATTATATTATCTATGAAAGTTTTTATGGAAATGAATGTTATGTCTTGAACAAATGTGGAGAGTTGTGAATCTCCTACATTCTCCTACATTTTATAATTTAAAACCTATGGGTCTTACTATTCTACAAAATGAGCTCCTACATTTGAAATCTAGAATCTAGAAATTGGGATGAGCCTTACTAATGATGCTCTTAGGTAACATATTTAACAGATGAGATTTTCATGTTGCACTTACGCATTTTGTAGCTATAAACTGCTTAAGCAACAACATATTTAGAAGACCACCTATTCATGCAACTATCTCAAACTGACAATTATTTTGAGTAATCTCTTTCATTTCTATCGATACATGCCAAATATACTCTTTACCACATATAAAATAACACTAATACCCCGCTTTTCATCTCACACTAATAACTCACACACACATAATCATATACATACAAATACTAATCTAGTATTTCAAAACTCTCGACTTGAAGAGTCATTTCTGTGTCAGTGTATACGACTCTCCTTGAAAGCTTTCATATTTGGTAGTAGACTACATTTTAAGTATTCTAGTATTTTTTTACCTTCGAAATAATTACTTAATTGACAATATTGTGTACGAATATTGTGTCGTGTCAGCCTGTCGTATCGTGTCTATGTCAGCACATCAGGAGGAGGGAGATAGGGTTAGGGTTTACCTTCCTTGGTCAGAATTGGGTCGGGGTCGGGGATGGAAGCAGCGGCAGAGGGGACTAGTCGGGTCGACGTCGACGAGGAGACTTGACGGTGGAGGAGCGATGGAGGGTCGCCGGACGCCGCGGGAAAAGAGGTCACCGTGGGGAGGGGTCGCCGCAGGGAGGGGGGTCGCCGTGTGGGGGGGGTGGTCGCCGCGGGGGGGGGGTGGTCGCCGGAGGAAGGGGACGCAAGAGGGACGAGGACACCAGTGGACGAGCGGGGTCGCCGAGGTAGGGAACGAGGGAGAGGGGTGTCTCCGGAGGGAGGGGTCGCCGGGGGGAGGGGCTCGCTGGTGGGAGGGGGTCGCTGGTGGGAGGGGGTCGCCGGAGACGAGAGTGGGAAAGGGAGAAAGATTTGGGGCTCGAGCGGGAGAATAAAATTTTGGGTAAAAAAATGAAATCGATCTGGCCAGCAGAACCCTATATGAATATTTAGCGACGTCATACGAAGACGTCGGTAAACGTCGCTAATATCAGTGATTTTAGCGACGTTCACCGACATATCCACGACGTACGTTTTTATAATACAAAACTTAGTCGCAATACGTCGTTGAACGTCGCTAATAGTGACGTATTGCGACGTTATAAATTTACGTCGCTAAATTGCTAAAATATAGCGACGTCTTTCATAAACGTCGCTAATTACGTCGCTAATATGACTTATTTTGGTAGTGCAAAGTCCAACCACATGACATAAAAAATGAAAGAGAATGAAATTCATATCCCTATTTCTGACCTCACCCCCCCCTCCCCGTCCATCTCTCCCTCTCTCTCTCTCTCTCTCTCTATCTCTATAAATAGATCTTATTACTTCTTTTGTCCGGATATCTTGAAGGAAGAGAGGTTGTCGACGATTCCAACAATGGTTCAACTTCTAGCTTCACGTATTAACATTATCAATATCATTGAAATACCATATGACATCATGCTAATATTAAACTTTAAAAGATCACATCAAATAGAATTGATTAGAATCTCTTACGGTTACACCAAAAGACAAAGTTCAATCATAAACTATATCTTAACTTACCTTACTACATACCTTAATTTTATATTTAGGGCATCTACCTTGCCACATTAAGGCCTTATCTAGATTTTTTTTTTAGCTTGCTATCTTATACTATCTTAAAAAACTTGTAAATTTTCATACTTGACCTAGTCCAAACCCGATCTAACAAAAAATTTATGATGAATTTGTAGGTTATAGTTTACGGTAAACCATTGGTTGGAGAGCTCGCAAACCCTTTCCAAACCAGTTGAAATAGTTCAATTCGGATTTTAATTACTCGACATTATACAGAGTCCGAACCTAGATTGCATATGGATTGGGGTGGGTTTTCTAAAACAAAATCCGCACATGCATGGCCTGGCCTAGTCAATTCAAAATATAGTACAAGAGGGGTTTCTCGTTAATCCGTAAATTATGGCCCAACTCAATCCTAAAACTCCTCCAACCCACATCTCGATCCGTGGGCGCAGGTATATTTTATGATAATATTGTTGGTATTTTTGCCTTTGGACTAGAAAAGATAGTCTCACATCGGCTACACCAAATGGTGAGTATCTCAATATAATGCATTGCTTGTGTTGAGGTGTGCACATGAGGTGTAGTGGGGCACAAGTTTGTGCCATGTGGGAGTATTTTCCTAGAAGGAAAAAGAATTAAATCCAATAAGGATGCAAGTTAATTTTTGTTGTGCGGACTCGGACTCGGACATGGACTCCAGGATGTCTCGTGCATGCACGGGAGTATTCGGGGGGTAGGCGTGGACTGACACACTTCTATGCTGTTTGTGGGATGATCTAAAATATTAAACTCTATTTTTGAATATTGGTATTTTAGTCCCACATCGGATAGGAAAAGAGGTGAAGTCTCAACTCCACTCTATAAATAGAGTCCCTTGGCCTCCTTTGAAAGATGCACCAAGAAGAGAGTTCAGGAAGTCTATAAAGTCCAGGAAGCCCGTTCAAGTCTCAAATTTTGACTTACGAGCGTTCCAGAAGTTCTTCGTGAACTTGCTGGTTCCTGGAAGCAGATCGTGGTGGGGCGAATCTTACTTTGAGCAACGGTGATCCTTAATCACCCCAACAAGAACATTTCCTCTTTTTTTTTCTTCTTTCTTCTTTCTTCTCCTTCATTTGAGTTGTAACTCAGTTCTGTCCGTCTGCAACTGCGATTGCTAGGAAGAACGTGAGATTTACTTTCTGATTATTGTTGCTTTTGTAATCAGATTCATATTGTAGAGTTCCTCTTGGATCTCGAGAATAATCAGAAGGTGAACATTTGTTGAACCTCTGATCTCGACATCGAGTCTACCATCTTTGATCAAGCCCCGGGACTAATAATCTCAAAGCAAGATCCTTATAGATGGAGAACTCTCGTGCTTCTCTCATCGATACCAGCTTTAACAAGTTGGAGAAATTCGACGGAAAACATTTCCAAATCTGGAAGAGGAAGGTCACCCTTAATCTTCAACTCATGGACGTAGACCATGTGTTGATTGAGGATGAACCGACAATTCCAGAAGGAGGAACTGTCGAAGCTATTGCTGCTGTACTCGTCAAGCAGAGCAAATAGAAAAGAGAAAACAGCATATGTAAACTGCTGATTCTCAATTCTATGGAAGACTCTCTGGCAGAGTCATATTCCAAGAAGGAAAAGGCCAAAGAGATCTGGGATTCTTTGGGTAAGCTATATGAAGATGATGAGAACAGGTCCAAAATCTTCATCGTCAAGAAGTACAAATGGCTCTTCGAAGACGAGATGGCGATGCTACCTCAAGTGAAGGAATTTCTGAAGTTGCACCAGAAGTTAGATGACGAGAAGATGCCCCTCATCGACAAGTTTGTCGTTGGAGGGATAGTCTCGAAACTTCCTGCTGGTTGGAGCAACTTCTATGCTAGAATACATCGGAAGAAGCTGGACATTAGCTTGGAAGATCTTCTACAAGAGATCCATATTGAGGACGAAATACGATCTCAACAGAAGATGGACTCTCTGTCCAAACAACTGGCTAAGGCCAACTTGGTCCAGATAAGAGAGTTCAAGGAGAAGCAGGTAGCTTCTTATCACAAGATTTAGGACTCCACTAATCTAAAAGTGAACGGTCCTTCGTTCAAGCAACAGAAGTCCAAGTCCCACGTGACTTGCTTCAACTGTGACAAGAATGGTCACTACATAAATAAATACAAATCCAAGTCCAAACCAAAATAAAGGTATAGCTAAATCTGGTTATTTGATTACTTAACTTGGTTGCTATTGTTGCACAGGTTGAGTTATCTAGCGTGGTAGCTGACTAGTGGTCTGACACTAGTGCATCTGACCACGTGTGCTCTCAAAGGAGCTGTTCACCAAGGATGAGCCATGATATGACGAAGGTCTCGATGGCGAATATATATCTAGCAGAAGTTTTAAAGATCGAGACAGTGGTTATTAACTACCGACAAGGACACTGGAATGCGTGTTGCACGTACGAGAGATTTTTTGGCGATCTGATCTCAGAAAGTCTGTTATCTGATACAGACTTGAAAGACGGACATTCATACTAGCCAGATGGTAATTTCTTGGTGAGGAACATGCTTCGAAAAGATGTTCAGTGCTGAAGGAATGTTCGAACTTCTGCTGATAACGATGAAGTTACTTCATTGAGTGGACTGAGAGTTGTTCTATGACAGAAGCAGACTCGAGCTGTCCTACCGGAACCTTATATTCGGAATATGGGCGTAAGAAGGTGGAGGAGTTTAAGGTCTGTGCAGATACAAGACTGTTGGGAAGCTGCTCAGACGATTGAACTAAAGTACTGATCATCTGGAGTTAGTACACTCAGATATCTGTGACTTTTATCAATTCTCCACAGAGGCCGGTTCGAAGTATTTCTCGAAGTGCACGTTCGCATGACTTCTCAAGTAGAAGGATGCAGCATTCGAGTTGTTCAGAGACTTCAGGGCTGAAGCTGAACGTTAAACCGATCTACAACTACTCAGAAGTGATCGAGATGTAGAGTATAGGTCTCATAAATTCGCATCGTTCTGCAAAGAACATGGAATCATCAATGAGACTACTGCTCCATATTCTCCCAATCTAACGGGGTAGCAGAGAGGAAGAACAGAACGTTGACAAAAATGATGAACTCAATGTTGCTAACTACGGGTCTTCCTAAATGCTAACGGGGAGAAGCTGCATTGACGACCACTTTTATTCTAAATAGAGTGCCGTATGCAACTTCGGACGTAACTCCTCTTGAACTCTGGTTCAAAGTCAGACCTAACTTGAATGTCAATCGAGTGTGGGGGTCTCTGGCTTATGTGAAGCTCCCAGATCTAAAAATTCAGAAGCTGGGGTCCAGGACTACGAAGACGATCTTCTTGGGGTATGCCGAGAAGAGTAATGTTCGAAGATTTCTTAATATTGAGTCAAATCATATCATCGAATCTCGTGAAGACAATTTGCAAGGCATAAGAATATTATTCTTACGGATAAACCGGAGAACAATAAGGGTGCGCAAGAAACTGAAGTTTTCAATAAAGAAGTAGTCCAAGAAGATGTTGTTGTTGAAACAACGGTTGAACCAGAACTTGCTGAGCCGTCGTCGAAGCGAGCGAGGAGCCGAAGAACTTCGGAGATGACTTTATCACCTATCATGTGGAAACAGATCCGCTTACCTATGATGAGGCAATGAAGACCAGAGATGATGTTTTCTGGAAGGCGATTGACAATGAAATTGATTCCATCACCTCAAATAACACTTGGGTGTTGGTTGATCTTCCTGAAGGAGTGAAACCCATCGGATGCAAATGGATCTTCAAGAAGAAGATGAAAGCAGATGGAACTATTGACAAGTTCAAGGGCAGGTTGGTGGCCAAGGGATTTTCTCAGAAACAGGAGATCGACTACTTTGATATGTATGCTCCAGTAGCCCGGATGACCACCATCAGAATATTGATTGCTCTCGCAGCGATACATAAGATGGTAATACATCAGATGGATATGAAAATAGCATTCCTGAATGGCAAGCTGACCGAAGAGATCTACATACAATAACCAGAAGGATTTGTCATCAAAGGTATTGAAGATAAAGTCTGCAAATTGGTGAAATCTCTGTACGGTTTAAAACAAGCTCCCAAAATGTGGCATGAAAAGTTTAACAAAGTCATAAGGTCAAATGGCTACAGGGTCAGTGAAACAGACAAGTGTGTCTATACGAAGTTTGCTGACGGAAGAGGAGTCATCGTTTGTCTATACGTGGACGACATGCTAATCCTATGTACGGATATAAGCTGTGTCACGGAGACAAAGAAGTTCCTCTCGACGAAGTTCAGTATGAAGGACTTGGGGATGCTGATGTTATCTTGGAACTCAAGATCATCCGGACAGACACTGGACTAGTGCTACCACAGTCTCATTATGTTGAGAAGATGATCACTCGTTACGGATATCAGGATCTTCCAAGGATCGATACGTCGTACAAGTGTGATCTGAAACTGAAGCCTAATTCAAGGGAAAGCGTCAGGCAGCTGGAGTATGCAAGCGTAATCGGGAGTTTGATGTATGCTACTACTGCCACAAGGCCTGACATAGCTTTCGCTGTGGTAATGCTGAGTCATTTCACGAGCAACCCAGGCATTGAGCACTGGAAAGCTGTGAAACGGGTTATGAGATATCTCAAGAAGACTCAGACATATGTACTGCACTACAGCGGAGATCCATCGGTAGTGGAAGGCTTCAGTGATGCTAGTTGGTGCTCAGAAGTGGTGAGCGAGAGGTCCACAGGTGGATACATTTTTACAATGGATGGAGCTGCTATCGTGGAAATCGAAGAAGCAGACTATGCTCTCGCGGTCATCCATGGAATCTGAGTTCTTT
>JANAVB010032840.1:0-66456 GCA_029216955.1 Iris pallida
CCCTTGGGCATGCTACTCCCCTCGGGACCGGCGCCAACCCTCCACGTCCGTTCAATTTCAAAATTCGAAATTTTTTGAATTCCAGTCTGTTTTCCTTCAAAAAAAAATCAATCTATGAATAGAATTTTGGCTAGTGACGCGTCTTGTCAGGATCTCTGTTTAGGGTTACACCCAAACCTTGTAGGAACTTGGGCTATCTCCCGGTTCCACCCACCCTATCCTTTTATGTTTCAATGAAGGCTCTAGCCACTGTTTTAATATATATATATATATATATATATATATATATATATATAATATAGTTAGGTTCTTTCTTTTGAGTTGTGTATTGATTGAGTTGTTTTGGGTTCTAACTCCCCTACTAGCAGTCACAATTACACTCACACCCCCTCTTTTCCTTTTTCTATATTTATAAGTTATAAAAAAAAAAATTATATATATTATATATATATATATATATATATATATATATATATTATATATATATAAAATATATATATATATATGACCTCTAGCCTAGTGGTTAATAGAGATGCATGCGGCCCAAGTGGTCGGAGTTCGAGCCCAGTGGAGGCGAGTTCGCCACAATTACCCATTACTTCAAAAAAACATATATATATATAATATATATATATATATATATATATAATATCTATATATATATTGTCACTCCCCGTTCCTGGAATGCGTATTTTTATACATGTATAATTCATGTGTATTTATTGTATTTATCATGTATTATTCTATATTTAAATTCCTTCAAATTTCATGTTAATTAATTGCTCTTTAATTCCATGTTAATCTATTTCCTGCAATTATATTTCTGTAATTTTATTACCTGTATTTTTGCTGCTTTAGTCTTATTGGGTTTCGGTTTGCTGGATCTCCTTAAACCCGGCCCAACACCCCACCTACCACCACCTTCCTATTTAAAGCCACCCTCTCCATTCTCTCTCCTCATTACTTCATTCTCACCATTACTTCTTCTTCTTCCTCTCATTACTCCCCCACCACCTACCAGCAGCAGGAGAAGGCAAGTGCAAACTTGCTTCTCAATCACCCATTTTTATGGTTCATTTCCCTTCCTCTCATGATCCTGAGAGAGTTTAGTTCTTGGTATTTTGGATTTCTATGGTTGGTTTTTCCTAGATCTAAGTTGTTGTATTTCGGTTGTTCATGGGTTTTGGTCCACCAACTTAGCATGTATTTCTGGCACTAGAACGAAGGCTCCATGGGACTTGGAGTTCGGGAGATGTTGCACGCACACGTTCTTACGTGTTTGCGTAAACATCAGCCCAGTCACGCACACGTCTCTACGTGTCTGCGTGGATTTTGAGACACGCTCATGTTCTTACATGTTAGCGTGTATTTTCAATCACGCTCGCATTTGTGTGCGTGTATTTCTCAGTCACGCTCGCGTTTGCGTGCGTGTATTTCTCAGTCACGCTCGCGTTTGCGTGCGTATATTTTTAGTCACGCACGCGTCTCTACGTGTCAGCGTGACTTTTCACGCTCACGTCTTTATGGGTGCATGGATTTTTAGTCACGCACACATCCATGAGTGCGTGGATTTTCAGTCACGCACACATCTTTGCGTGCGTGAATTCTTGTCACGCTCACACTGTGCATGAGTGCGTGTATTTTTAGTCACGCTGTGAGTGCGTGTATTTTTATTCACGCTGTGCGTGCGTGTATTACTTCTCACGCTCGATGTTCACGCACATTTTTTCCACGCTCACCCCAGCTAGACTTAGCGTGACTTGTTGGTCTTAAGCATAGACTTCTTGCGTAACTTTTGGCCTTAGCATAGACTTGTTGGCGTGACTTCCTGACCTGGGTGTTTTTATTTATTCCTCAACCTATTCATTTAATGATGGCATGATAATTCTTCTATTATATCCTTACGCCTTTGCGTGAATTTCTTGATAAATCATGATATGTTAAATTTGTTAAAATGGATTGTTATGTGGAATGCGTCTTGTGTCCTGATTGATCCATGGATACCCAGTAGGACTGGAACTTGACCTTGAGAGTTGTAGACTCGACCCATGTAATACTAGATGACTTTCATGCCTTGTCACCATTGATAATGATTGTGACATGGACTAAATATTGATCATGCGTTCCTAGTTGGAACTAAGAGACTGGCTAGTCGTCTTATTGAATAAAATAAATGAGACACGTTTATGTAATGAACTATTGTACTCGATTAGCCGATCCCGAATATTGGCATACAGGCACATACAGGCTTCAAAGTAATTATTTATTATTTAATTATTATTTATCTATTTTACAAAAACCAGCATGTGTACTTTATGGTCAAAGCATGATTACTCCGTGGTTAGACTTGATTGTTGCATCACGCTATGTAAAACCCTACCTATAGCCGCACGGGTATCGTTGTAGAGTTGCACATATCGTACCCCGTACGAAAGTACTCATTCGAATGACCATGATCCACGGCATGGAACTTCACTCAACGTAGAGACCATTAAGTTAAATAAAATAATGATGGCATGGAGAGAATGGATTCCCGAGTTCTTACATGACAGCCCCCTTGGGACTATTAAGTGCCCGACGGGCCGGCTGGTTCCCACAGATACTGTAAATCTGTCATACGGGCAGGGAACGGTATCTGCTTATATTATTGTGCATGCTATAACGACGGGCGTCCCGCTGGGACTCGTCTAACTACATGATTGGCGCACATGATTGATTGGATAGACTAGCCTTGCTTGCACATAGTAAGAACTGAGGAATCCCTAATTGTATAATTCCAGGATAACTTGGGACTCACAATAGCAAGCCGTAGTAGTTGATTGGCCGTTCAAGAAGAATTGTGTACTGTACCTACTCTGTTGCCTAACTGAGATGATCAGAATGTCAGGACATGATGGGCTAACTTCTGTCCTTGTTTGGTTGGGAGGTTGGTTCGAAGTGTCGTGATGTTTTGTGACTCCTAGTGGAAAGCAGAAATCTATTA
Organism: Iris pallida; assembly: GCA_029216955.1. Taxonomy (NCBI): domain Eukaryota; kingdom Viridiplantae; phylum Streptophyta; class Magnoliopsida; order Asparagales; family Iridaceae; genus Iris; species Iris pallida. The sequence continues at coordinate 2,984 of JANAVB010032840.1, forward strand.
CTATATTCCCTTACTTACTGGTTTAATCATTCATATCATCCTTCTTTGTGGTACTTGCTATTAGAGGGCTAACCTCTCTGGTTTTGTATGGCCAGATTTAGAGTCGGTCCCCGAGGATCCAGCTTACTTCTACCTCCAAGATGGTCAACACTAGAGGGATGATCGCAGGAGGACTCGAGTGGGTTTCCTTACTTCACCGCTCGTTTTGTCATTTACTTTATACTTAGCCGTTTGGCACCGACATGTTGGTCGGATCGTCTTGTACTTACTTTTGCATGATTGTAATTAAGTCAGACTGCAGCTGATAACAATTGTGTATACCTTACTATACCATCTGGCTATGTTTTGTAAAGCCAGATTTCTAGAACATTCTGACTGAGCGTTTGGGATGCCTTACTGTTTTATCTTACATGTTCGCTATTTCTGCTTTCTTGCTTTGAATAATTGAGACAATAGATGTGAAGTGGCCATAGTAAGACTTTTATGTAGTTTGTACCCCCCGTCTGGTTAGACAGCATTGATCGTATTATATGGTATTCATCTACCCGTAATACGTAGTTGGCTGAGTCATTCTCCCCGCTCTCCAGTATTCTGGTTCTGGGGCATGACAAGGTTTTAGTGGTGGCCCATGCAGGTCTGATTTCAGACTTGTGGGGTGTTTTGATTTATAGGATGTCTCAATCACACGTGTTTCTCCCTTGATCTCATAATTCGTTATTCTCAACCCTTGCTTGACATTCCGATATCCTTTGACTTTATTGATCCTTCATGTCCGGTCGTTTGATTGTTCTCTTGTCCCTTTTCTTAGGGGCACCTCGTCCGCACCTGTCAGAGCTGGACAGCAACAACAACAGCAGGAGCAACATGGACAACCTGACCTTGTTGGTCAGCAACAAGGGCCGGTACTAACTCAAGAGGCCACCCAGGAAGAAGTGATAGTGGAACCTGCGGCTGGGTCGCATTATCCGGATGTTCCACCACCACCGACAGTCCCACCTACCCAAGTGGACACACCAGCCATTCTGGAGATCATGAGAGGAATGATGGCTACTCAGCAACATCAGATGTTGGCCCAGCAACGCATGCACACTCAGCTACAAGAACAGAATGTGCTACTCAACCAAGGATTACAGACGGCTTTGGAAAGAGGAGCGAGGCCAAATTCAGGAGCATCAGCCAGGTTTTGCAAGTACAACCCCCGCCGTTTCGAGGGCACGGAAGATGCCATCTCAGCAGATGTATGGCTTAAGGATATGGAGGCTATTCTGACAGCAGCTAAGGTACCGGCAGAAGAACGTGTGGATCTAGTGAAGTTGTTACTTCAGGATCTCGCACGTGATTGGTGGGAATCAGAGAAAGTGGGCATTAGACGTCCTGTGGCTTGGGACGATTTTCACAACAAGATTCAAGACCAAGTACTATGGAGTTGTGGCCCGGTTTGAGCTACAGCAGAAGTTTATCAGCCTCAGGCAGGCTGGCAAGACTGTAGATGCTTATGCAGCGGAGTTCTGCAGATTGAGTAGATTCGCCCCAGAGGTGGTAGCAACAGAGAGCCAGAGGGCTATGAGGTTTCAGCAAGGGTTTCATCTTGAACTCTTACAATTGATAGAGGGGCACAATTACCAGACTTTTGATGAGATATTGACGGCGACTCGAAGGCATGAAATCACCATTCAGAGGCTTGCTGTAAGGACTGGGGGTCAGAAAAGATCCTACAGTCAGATTAAAGGAGGAGGGGGAGCAGCGCCTGGAACAACAGCACCAACCACTGGCATTCGTATCCACGATGTGGCGATACGAGGACCAGCACCACCACCCAGGCAGCAGTAACAGCAACAGAGGAAGAACCAGCAACCCCCGACGGGCTGCACTTATTATGGGAAGATGGGGCACACTAGAGATGTGTGTCGGACATTGAATGGACTGTGTTTGATATGTGGAAATCCAGACCATCGGGTTACCACATGTCCTATGAATTCGAGGACAGGAGGACCTGGGCAGCAGTTTTCTGTTCTGCCATCCCCAGGGGCAGGACAGTATCGAGGACCAGCAGTGGCAGTAAGGTCGTTGGCACAGCGTCCGCAGGCTCAGATGTTTCGGCAGCAGGGACCGTCGATGCAGCAACACCAGCATAGACCACCCCAGCATCATCAAGGAAGGGGCCAGCAGCAGCATCAGGCTAGGCCGCTATGGGAATCAGAAAGGAGGTCGAGGGCAGGCATTCACTCTGTCCTTGGAGGAGGCATTGGCATCGGGAGATGTTGTGGCAGGTAACATTCTCGTCGCCTCATATTCCGCAGTAGCATTGTTTGATTCGGGAGCATCCCATTCATTTATATCTGCACAATTTACGATACGACTAGGAATGGAGTTCGAGACATTGCCAGGAAGGTTGAATATACTCACTGGTAATGGGCTCGTAGGGGTTAGTAGAGTTATTCTAGCGTGTGGCGTTGTAGTTTACGGGCATTCCTTACCCGCCCGGTTGATAGAATTTCCTGTTGGAAATTTTGACGTTATCTTAGGCATGGACTGGCTGAAAGACAGTCATACGACAATAGATTGTCGTAGAGGGAGTGTATCTTTTGATATTCCAGGCATGGAGAGATTCACCTTAGTCAGATCAGAGGCAACTCAACCAGAGCAGGGAATAGTAGCGGCAATGAAAGAAGTTCAGATTCCGAAGGTAGTTGAAGAATTCCTAGACGTATTTTCCGAAGAACTTCCAGGACTACCACCGGTTAGGAATATTGAGTTCAGTATAGAATTGGTACCAGGAACTAAACCCGATATCGGATCGAGTTTACAGAATAGCGGATTCAGAGCAGGCCAAGGTATATCAGCACATAGAGGAACTGAAGGAGAAGAAGTTCATCCAAGCTAGCATGTCACCATGGGCACACCAGTGGTACTTGTGGGGAAGAAGGATGGGTCATCTAGATTGTGCATTGACTACAGGAAGCTTAACGCGGCAACAGTGAAGAACAAGTACCCATTACCCAGGATCGACGACTTATTTGATCAGTTGAGCCAGGCTAGAGTTTTCTCCAAGATAGATCTTCGTTCAGGGTACCATCAGGTGAGGGTTCGGAAGGAAGATATTCCCAAGACAGCATTCAGGTCGAAGTATGGGCATTATGAATTCTTAGTAATGCCGTTTGGTTTGACCAATGCTCCAGCAATATTCATGGATTTGATGAATCGTATCTTTATGCCATACTTAGACCAGTTTGTCGTTGTGTTTCTCGACGACATCCTCGTATACTCTGCTAGTGAAGAGGAGCATGAAGACCACCTCAGGAAAGTGTTGCAGGTTCTGAGAGAGAACCAGTTGTATGCCAAGCTCAGTAAGTATGAGTTCTGGACGGATCACATTTCATTTTTGGGTCATATCATATCAGGAGCTGGAGTAGCAGTAGATCCCAGGAAGATAGAAGCAGTAGAAAGTTGGCCAGTACCCAAGACCGTAGCAGATGTGCGGAGTTTCTTGGGATTGGCAGGATATTACAGAAGGTTTGTGTCAGACTTTGCAAGGCTTTCAGCATCCATGACCCGCTTGACCCGGAAGGATGTACCATTCGTTTGGTCGGCAGAATGTCAGGCATCATTCGAGACTTTGAAGCAGAAGTTGATATCAGCACCTATTCTTACATTGCCAGTTGGACCCGGAGGTTTTACAGTATATTGTGATGTGTCAGGTAAAGGACTTGGATGTGTCCTTATGCAATATGGAAAGGTGATAGCGTATGCATCTAGGCAGCTTCGGGACCACGAGAAGAATTACCCGACTCATGATCTGGAATTGGCGGCAGTAGTGTTTGCTCTGAAGCTATGGAGGCATTACTTATATGGTGATCGAGTGGAGATGTACACAGATCATAAAAGTCTGAAGTACATCTTTACTCAGAAGGAGCTGAACATGAGACAGAGGAGATGGTTGGAGTTGATCAAGGATTATGACATGGAGCTTCAGTATCATCCAGGCAAGGCTAATGTAGTAGCAGACGCTCTCAGCAGAAGAGGCGGCATTTATGTTGACAACACAGAGGCATATCTTAGAAGACCTTCAGGAGATGGGCATCGAAGTTATACTTCCTAGTGATGTAGGAGCTCTAGCAAGTCTGCAAGTTCAATCTGACTTGGTAGACAGGATCAAGGCAGCTCAGGCACAAGACCCAAGGATTCAGAAGCTTAGGTCAGAATGTGAGTCAGGACTCAGGAAGGAGATGAGGATTCACGAAGATGGTACACTTAGGTTTGGATCGCGTTTATGTGTGCCTAGTAGAGATATCAGACAGGAGGTCATGGTAGAAGCTCACAATTCTCAGTATTCTATTCATCCTGGAGGGACCAAGATGTACCAAGATATCAAGCAGCATTTCTGGTGGAACGGGATGAAGAGGGAGATAGCTAGATTTGTTTCCCGTTGCTTGGTATGTCAGCAAGTGAAGGCAGAACAGCAGAGGCCAACTGGGTTATTGCAACCGCTTCCTATTCCGGAATGGAAATAGGAGCATATTACAATGGACTTTGTGACCGGTTTACCGAGATCACCAAGTGGTAAGGATGCTATTTGGGTGATAGTGGACCGGCTTACGAAGGTAGCACACTTTCTTCCTTTCAGAGTAGGGCAATCTACAGAAAAGTTGGCGAAGTTGTATATGCAACAGATAGTCAGGCAGCATGGAGTCCCTGTCAGTATTGTGTCGGATCGAGATACCCGCTTTATCATATTTCTGGAAGAGCTTATATCATAGTCTGGGTACCAAGTTAAGGTTTAGCACGGCCTACCATCCGCAGACGGATGGGAAATTAGAAAGGACGATTCAGACTTTAGAAGACATGTTGCGAGCTTGCTCTTTAGATTTTGGAGGATCTTGGGAAAGTCACCTGCACTTGGTCGAGTTCTCATACAATAATAGTTATCAAGCCAGTATCCAGATGGCGCCATTCGAAGCACTATATGGTAAGAAGTACAGATCACCGCTTGCATGGGATGATATCGGAGAGAGGAAAATGTTAGGCCCGGAAATGATTGTTCAGACGGTTGAAGTGGTTAAGGGAATTAGAGAGCGACTTCGAGTTGCGCAGGACAGACATCGTCATTAGGCGGACCAGCATCGTAGGCCGTTAGAGTTCTCTGTTGGGGACCACGTATTCTTGCGGATCTCACCTACTCGTGGGGTCATTAGATTTGGCGTTCGCGGGAAATTGAGTCCGCGGTACGTAGGCCCATTCGTTATCCTTGATCGGATAGGCGATGTTGCTTATCGTTTATCCCTTCCACCTTCGTTACGAGAGGTGCATGACGTGTTTCATGTATCTCAATTACGTAGGTATGTATCGGACCCAAGTCATGTCCTCGATCATTCGCAGCTGGTTGTTGGTACCAACCTGTCTTACGAGGAACAGCCTGTGTCCATTCTAGACCGAAGAGAGAAAATACTCAAGAACCGAACAATTAGTCTTGTCCGTGTTGCTTGGGGTCATCACTCCTTGGGAGAGTCAACATGGGAACGCGAGGATGATATCCGATCACGGTATCCACACCTGTTTGACTCACAAGGTATATCTCTTTCTGTATACCTTGATTGTCTTGATTTCTCATGCTTATCGCCTTATGGATAGAACTACCTGATATCGTAGATTGATGGATTTACATATATAGTACTTGCTTTTGATATGGTAAAATGATTGCTTGATCACTAGAATTGCTTGTATTAGTTTAGCTCTGATATTTATATCCTGCTTGGATTTGAAATTCCGAGGACGGAATTTTTTCTAAGGTGGGTAGAGATGTCACTCCCCGTTCCTGGAATGCGTATTTTATATATGTATAATTTATGTATTTATTTAGTATTTATCATGTACTATTCTGTATTTAAATTCCTTTAAATTTTCATGTTAATTAATTATCTGCTCTTTAAATTCCATGTTAATCTATTTCCTGCAATTATATTTCTGCAATTTTATTACCTGTATTTTTGCTGCTTTATCTTATTGGGTTTCGGTTTGCTGGATCCCCTTAAACCCGGCCCAACACCCCACCTACCACCACCTTCCTATTTAAAGCCACCCTCTCCATTCTCTCTCCTCATTACTTCATTCTCACCATTACTTCTTCTTCTTCCTCTCATTACTCCCCACCACCTACCAGCAGCAGGAGAAGGCAAGTGCAAACTTGCTTCTCAATCACCCATTTTTATGGTTCATTTCCCTTCCTCTCATGATCCTGAGAGAGTTTAGTTCTTGGTATTTTGGATTTCTATGGTTGGTTTTTCCTAGATCTAAGTTGTTGTATTTCGATTGTTCATGGGTTTTGGTCCACCAACTTAGCATGTATTTCTGGCACTAGAACGAAGGCTCCATGGGACTTGGAGTTCGGGAGATGTTGCACGCACACGTTCTTACGTGTTTGCGTAAAACATCAGCCCAGTCACGCACACGTCTCTACGTGTCTGCGTGGATTTTGAGACACGCTCATGTTCTTACATGTTAGCGTGTATTTTCAATCACGCTCGCGTTTGTGTGCGTGTATTTCTCAGTCACGCTCGCGTTTGCGTGCGTGTATTTCTCAGTCACGCTCGCGTTTGCGTGCGTATATTTTTAGTCACGCACGCGTCTCTACGTGTCAGCGTGACTTTTCACGCTCACGTCTTTATGGGTGCGTGGATTTTTAGTCACGCACACATCCATGAGTGCGTGGATTTTCAGTCACGCACACATCTTTGCGTGCGTGAATTTCTTGTCACGCTCACACTGTGCATGAGTGCGTGTATTTTTAGTCACGCTGTGAGTGCGTGTATTTTTATTCACGCTGTGCGTGCGTGTATTACTTCTCACGCTCGATGTTCACGTCTATTTTTTCCACGCTCACCCCAGCTAGACTTAGCGTGACTTGTTGTTCTTAAGCATAGACTTCTTACGTAACTTTTTGGCCTTAGCATAGACTTGTTGGCGTGACTTCCTGACCTGGGTGTTTTTATTTATTCCTCAACCTATTCATTTAATGATGGCATGATAATTCTTCTATTATATTCTTACGCCTTTGCGTGAATTTCTTGATAAATCATGATATGTTAAATTTGTTAAAATGGATTGTTATGTGGAATGCGCCTTGTGTCCTGATTGATCCATGGATACCCAGTAGGACTGGAACTTAACCTTGAGAGTTGTAGACTCGACCCATGTAATACTAGATGACTTTCATGCCTTGTCACCATTGATAATGATTGTGACATGGACTAAATATTGATCATGTGTTCCTAGTTGAAACTAAGAGACTGGCTAGTCGTCTTATTGAATGAAATGAATGAGACACGTTCATGTAATGAACTATTGTACTCGATTAGCCGATCCCGAATATTGGCATACAGGCACATGCAGGCTTCAAAGTAATTATTTATTATTTAATTATTTATTTATCTATTTTACAAAAACTAGCATGTGTACTTTATGGTCAAGGCATGATTACTCCGTGGTTAGACTTAATTTTTGCATCACGCTATATAAAACCTACAACCTAGCCGCACGGGTATCGTTGTAGAGTTGCGCATATCGTACCCCGTACGAAAGTACTCATTCGAATGACCATGATCCACGGCATGGAACTTCACTCAACGTAGAGACTATTAAGTTAAATAAAATAATGATGGCATGGAGAGAATGGATTTTCGAGTTCTTATATGGCAGCCCCCTTGGGACTATTAAGTGCCCGACGGGCCGGCTGGTTCCCACAGATACTGTAAATCTGTCACACGGGCAGGGAACGGTATCTGCTTATATTATTGTACATGCTATAACGGCGGGCGTCCCGTTGGGACTCGTCTAACTACATGATTGGCGCACATGATTGATTGGATAGACTAGCCTTGCTTGCACATAGTAAGAACTGAGGAATCCCTAATTGCATAATTCCAGGATAACTTGGGACTCACAATAGCAAGCCGTAGTAGTTGATTGGCCGTTCAAGAAGAATTGTTTGTGTACTGTACCTACTCTGTTGCCTAACTGAGATGATTAGAATGTCAGGACATGACGGGCTAACTTCTGTCCTTGTTTGGTTGGGAGGTTGGTTCGAAGTGTCGTGATGTTTGTGACTCCTAGTGGAAAGCAGAGATCTATTACTATATTCCCTTACTTACTGGTTTAATCATTCATATCGTCCTTCCTTGTGGTAATTGCTATTAGAGGGCTAACCTCTCTGATTTTGCATGGCCAGATTTAGAGCCGGTCCCCGAGGATCCAGCTTACTTCTACCTCCAAGATGGTCAACACTAGAGGGATGATCGCAGGAGGACTCGAGTGGGTTTCCTTACTTCACCGCTCGTTTTGTCATTTACTTTATACTTAGCCGTTTGGCACCGACATGTTGGTCGGATCGTCTTGTACTTACTTTTGCATGATTGTAATTAAGTCAGACTGCAGCTGATAACAATTGTGTATACCTTACTATACCATCTGGCTATGTTTTGTAAAGCCAGATTTCCAGAACATTCTGACTGAGCGTTTGGGACGCCTTACTGCTTTATCTTACATGTTCGCTATTTCTGCTTCTTGCTTTGAATGATTGAGACAATAGATGTGAAGTGACCATAGTAAGACTTTTATGTAGTTTGCACCCCCTCGTCTGGTTAGACAGCATTGATCGTATTATACGGTATTCATCTACCCGTAATACGTAGCTGGCTGAGTCATTCCCCTGCTCTCCAGTATTCTGGTTCTGGGGCGTGACATATAATATATATATATATATATATATATATATATATATATATATATATATATGTGTGTGTGTGTGTGTGTGTGTGTGTGTGTGTGTGGTGTGTGTGTTTTTAGCAGCAAAATTTTTCGTTGTTAGTAACAAAATTGTTGCCAAAACTTTTAGCAACGAAAATTTGTCGTTGTTGGAATCGTTGTTTTAGGTATGTCACCTAAAGTATTGGCAATAAAATTCTGAATCGTTGCTACATCCTTACCTTTTAGCAACGTAACCAAATTTTTGTTGCTACTTTCACGGTTTGAATGTTTCGTTGCTAAAGGTAGTATTGCAATGCATGTTTGTCGTTGTTATATGCTACATTTGGCAACGACATTAATGCATTACCAAATATAACTCTTTTGCAACGTACAAAACTCATTGTTATATGTTAAATTTAGCAACGAAATTATTGTGCTGCCAAATATAATTTTCTATAACACACAAAAGTCGTTATATGCTAAATGTAGCAACGACATTAATGCATTGCCAAAAGTTCAAAATTCTCAAATATCTACATCTATTTGCAACATACAAAAATCGTTACTATATGTTAAATTTAGCAACAACATTAATACGTTACCCAAAAAATCCAGAATTTATCATAATATTTGGTAACAACTCATCGTCGTTACCAAATATATTTTTCCCCTGCTCATTCATGCACACGATAGTTTTAAATCATTTATTCACATAATAATTTAGAATTTCATTTGAAATATAAAAAACATAAATCTTTTCATAATAGAATTTAATTGTTTTACGATCACATTCACCTCCAAAATTAAATTTAGAAGTTATAACATAGCTAAAAGATTCTTGAGCATACATAAAATGAAACATCTCTATAAGCACTTCTATTTTTTTTTTTACTCTAATGGGAGTGTTGTTGCCTCTATAAGTACTTTGCTCCATAAGTATTTGAAACATCTTCTCTATACGAGCCGTAGGAGCTAGGGACTCCTCTAATCTCTAATTCATCTTTACTCGTTGTGTCAAAACTCTCCCTCATCTCTGTCATCCCAATCCTTAGTCTAGCCTCTGTCTCGAACGTTCTGGATGTTTTAGTGGAGCAAGAGGAAGTTGTTCGCGGAGCAGACATGCCAAGATCCTAGACATAACCTGATTGGTGCTTTAAGACTTTCTCAACAATTTCATCTTGTGTCAATGTTAATCCTTATGTTCCTGCCTCCTCTTGAATTGCCACCATCCTTTCCTGAAGTTACAATATGCACAAAGATAACATAAAAGCAAAAAAAAATCTAGAGAGAGATACAAGGACAATGCATCTAATCTCTAATAGTCAACAAGCTAATGCTCATACCCTTCCAACATGCTAATTCGAATATATGGTGAAAATAATGATATATTTTTCAATGACCATATAGAGTACACTTAAACAAATATAATAGAGAATGCAAAATCTACAGGATATCTACGGGCCATGCCTTAGTTTTACAATATATACATGATATCTGTTGGTGCTCTTGCTCCTTGACATGAAGAGAGCTTGCTCTCAACATGCTTTGTAAAGTTTAGTCCCACATTGAAAAAGTACCATGAGTTATCTCAACATATATAAGAGTATGTGTTGTTGGGATATGCACATGGGGTGGTGACCCTAAGAAGGAAACCATGTGGGTGATTTTACTAATGAGGTAAGGATAAGGCTCCAAGAAAAGCATTCATGCTTTTTGCTCTTGGAAAATTAATTTCCATTGGGGCTTAGCGACTCGGACTCGAACTCGGGCTCATGGGCTCATGAGGCGTAATGTGGCATTTTGTTGGCGCACTTTGCACTTAGCGCTGGGCTGCGTGGGGTGCGCGCGTGCGCGAGGTGCGCAAGTTGCGCCAGTGCGCCGGATGCGCCAGGTGCGCAAGGTGCGCCAGTGAGCAAGGTACGCCAGGTGCGCAAGTTGGGGCTTAGCGACTTGGGCTCATGGGCTCATAAGGCGTAATGTGGCGTTTTGTTGGCGTACTTTGCACTTAGCACTGGGTTGCGTGGGGTGCGCGCGTGCGCGAGGTGCGCAAGTTGCGCCCGTGCGCCAGGTGCGCCAGGTGCGCAAGTTGCGTCAGTGAGCAAGGTGCGCCAGCTGCGCAAGTTGCGCCAGCTGCACAAGTTGCACCAGTGCGCAAGTTGTGCCAGTTACGCCTCAGCGTGCACAGTGCGAGCAATGCGGCTGTAGGCACGCGCGCAACTCGTTCATTGGCGCAATACGCACAGGTGGTGGTTGTCCTCATTCAAACTGATCCGCAATATGCGATAACTGATCCTGAAATAGTGGATCTAACATTATTTTGTGGCACACATTGCGGATCTGAGCGGTTATAGCAGTAGCTATATATTCAGGGCCTCACTTCTCTCTCGTGGGACAGAGAATTATCATTCTAAAATTCCAGAAAGAGAGAAGAGAGAGTTCCTCGAGCCACTGGAGTTCCAGCACCTTCGACAGCACCTTGAGTATTCTTTTTCTGTTCATGTCGTTCCGAGCAGTCCGTTTTAGAGCTTTTTTTCAGAGCGTTCCAGAGTTCACTCGAACTTGCTGGTTCCTGGAAGCTGACCGTGTGGGCAAATCTAGCTTTGAGCACTGGTGTTTTTAACACCCCAGCAGGCCACTTTCATCTATCGCATGTCAACGCTGATGTTGCCTTTAGCAATTCGGCCGGCATCTTCTTGTCACGACCCGCTCCCAATTTTAGGATACGAGTACGTGGCCAAGTCCAGCCTACGCCGCAGCATCGGCGGTAGTACGCTGTCTATGATAACAATGGTCCACAACAAGCACAACACGCATATATCATCCACAACTAAGTCAGCAAAAATCACTAAAATATCCAATAGTCTCAATATTATAAATATAAAAAATCTACTACAACTCAGAAAGTCTCGGAAACAAACCCGGATAACAGAAAATAAAATAACACTAAACCATAACTATAACTACTAACTAATGCGAATCCATAAGGAAGAAAATATGCTAATTCGCATCAGTGCTGGAACCGGGTACGCCAGTAACGTCAGGGTCGCCAACATACTCACCGTAGACCTCGGGAAAAATCTCTTCGTCTAAAGCTGAAAAAGTTATCCAGTCAGGATTGGAGCAAGATCACCATAACACTACATTACACAATATAGTATACAAACATGAAGGAAAGATAAAAGGAAATTAACTGAAGATAAGTATAGGCATGACATTGTATGATAAGAAAGTACCTTTGAGACGTGATAACAATATGAAGGTAGACTTTGACATACCACTAAGACATGATGACAGTAAGAAGGTAGACTTGACGAAAGAAAACAATAGACAACAGAGCAACAATAATTAAGTCACGTGTACTTGTAGAAGCATGGAATTTCAGAACCCGAAAGTCTATGCGCCAGACTACATGTGCCAAAGCTTGGACAAAGTGCTTCACAGCAAAAAGCAACAAATATAGACATTGAAAGAGGACTTTTTATTTAACATATAAAAGTCTATTACATGTCTAAGGGAGATTGTACAAAGGAGATTTTCTACAAAGAAAGGATCCTAAGTCTACAGCCAGCAACCACCATGCGCCTCCAGTCAGGCGCAGCAACCACCATGCGCCTCCAGTCAGGCGCAGCAACCACCATGCGCCCTCAACCAGGCACATCCCGCCAAGCGCACTCAGCAGGGCGCATCCTTTCAGCAGCTCAGTTATGTGCATCCCCAGTTATGTGCATCCTTTCAGCAGCCCAGTTATGTGCCGCTCTTCCAGCCAGGCTCACCTGATAAATGTTTCGACTAATGAAGCATTTAAACCTCTGGCTGGAACCAAGGAAGAGAAGAGCACCGCAAATCTGTGGCCAGGGGAGGCTTCGAAAGAGCCTCCAAAGGCGAAGGAAGACCGTGATCGAAACCACGGCTAAAAAAGCAGCTTTCAACACAACTAGAGTGGACAACGCCCACTTTGAAGGAAGAAAGAGCCTAGCACCGCCATTCCGATCTACGGCTCTTCCGGAGTAACGGAAACGAGGCCCGAGCATCCCTATCTTTTGATGCAACAGGCACCTTCCGCCTGTCTCGGAAGCCCTCGACTCCGTCTTTTGGATGTAACAGTCACCTTCAAGTGCATCAACGAAGACACTGCGTCGCATCTTCACCCTCGGGAGCATCTCGTCAACAGAATACATTCGAGTACACAAGTTCATGTTGGAAAGACGTGAGGGAACGAGAGGCGAACCTTCTCTCCATACCACTATTTATAGGCCGGGCAAATCAAACCCATGCCCCAAGTGGATGGCTCTCCGAATTCCGTACAATGAATTTGTATTAAATGGATGAACCGGACGCTTCGAATTCAGCCAAGTCAAAACGGCCATTTAAAGCACTCGAAGAACGTAACAGTTGCACCATCAAAGACGTCTCACGAAGCGGATGTGCCGGCCAGACCGCGCATCACACGAACACGTCCTTCTACATCAAGCGCATCACACAGACGCGTCCTTCAGTACCAAGAGCATCATAGGGATGCGCCCCCATGCGTCCCCATACGCCTAGTGGAACGCCAACCGACGCGCCCACTCAGTTGTCCATCGAATGTCACAAACATTAAATGATGAACTGACAGAGTTGGCAGCACGCCCTCCAAAGTCTGAGCAGTCGGCAGCTTTTTCAGAAGACGCAGCATCGCCAACGTCAGCATCATTATTACTCCCCTCCGACGGCTACTGCCACGTGGCCACCTAACCATCTCGCATGCGCCTCCGCGGCCATGCGCCCAAACGTGCATATGCCTCAAAAGCTGTGCGCCTCAGACTTTTCACTGATCCCTAAAGACAGAAGGAAAGTCACTGTCACAACTCTGCATGCGCCTCAAAAGCCATGCGCCCCAGACTTCTCCCTGATCCTAAAAGACAGGAGTAAAGTCACTACTGAAGCTCTGTATGCGCCTCAAAAGCCATACGCCCAGAATGGTTCGTGACTCCTAAAGGTTATGAGCCAAAGTCTCCTCATGCGTCCAATCCTAGGCGCATCCTACCAGATCATTCTCCCCACCAAATCTGAGATCTCTGAGCCATGGGTCGACGACACGTGTTCTTTGACTCGACTCATCCAAGATCTCAGCAACAGAAAGATTTTCTTCTCCGCTACGTGCCGGTTCACAACAACAACATGAAGAAGTCAACCCCCCGATCAGGGCACATCGTCCATGCGTCTCCATCAGCAATCAACACGTGGCGTCCCCGCGTACAGGCGCATCCTATATATGTGCGCATAGCAGCCAGCCTGCAAAACTATAAATAGAGGGACCATTTCCTTCTTCCGGACACACACGGATCAATCTACGTGCATACATATAAACCTCCACAGCGACCAGACAGAGACTTTGCACCACCAGAGAGGCAGATACAAACACTCAACGTCTTCCTCCTCTCAGCAAGCTCCAGCACCCAGAGCAATCCAGACCTTCAGAGAACCGATAACCGTCGTCAGATCGTCAACGGAGTCAACGCATTACCACTCACTCCATTGGCACAAGGAACCTAGATTAAACAAAAGTGTACTCCTAGGACTACGTCTAAGTCCTATATTGTAATACTGTTTTGTTTGTATTGAAATTTACAATCAAATAATTTTAATGGCAAACAAGCTGGCGACTCTGTTGGGGACCTCTTTCTCCTCCACCGAGAAAGCTGTGTCACAATCTGACGATGTGAAGGTGGGCTCCTCCTACAAGACACTGGTCGTACGCCTCAATCAACAGACGTATGAGAAGTTCATCTCTGAAGGCAGCGCGAGTCCTTCGAAGTGGCTGCCGAAGCCGAAGAAGACCCGTCGAGTCTGGGTGCACAAGGTCGACGCCTCGGGCACCACCACCGAAGGGAATGCGCCAATCCAGCCTTTCCTTCCTGCTGACGTCCTCAGCAACCAAGATGCGCCCGCTGGTGCAGCGCATCTCTCAGAGAAACGTACGGCAAACCACGTTCCCCAGCCATCTCCCCTCTCAGGCGAGGAAAATGCGTCGACGGAGCAGGGGTGCAGCCAATGCCCCGCGCATCACCTCTGATGCGCCACAGAAGATCTCTGTCTTTGACAGACTCACTCGCTGTAGTGGCGAGGAGAATTTGGATTCTGAGTACTACGCACCACCAGCGGCCTGGTACGAAGAAGTCCAAGGCAGCATGGGCCATGCGTCCCAAACGTGCTATGCCAGCAACAAGCCAGAAGCAGTGCTCACAATCATACGCGCTGCTGATGGTAAGTTGTATAAGGTCGACTCGAGTGCTGCGGTGCCGAGAACGAGCCGACCTTCAAAGCCCTTGTCTCACTTGGGCGCATCTACTACGTGCACAACCAAGTTGAGCAAGACAAATCCAGTGGTCTTGAACTCCCGCGCCTACTCCGGTGGTGCGTTTGAGGTCCGTTCAAGTCACTCCAAATGCTGTGGTTCCCCCACTACTGATCGGGATGCCTATTTGGTATTAGATCAGGGGCAGCACTCACTTGACCACCCCGGCGCTTGGCCTTGCCATGCGCTTGAAAGGGGTGCGAAGGTGGCACTCTCCTCCAACGATCTACGTAACATGATTACTCACAAGCGCCGATCAGGAGAGTTGACTGACAAGCACGATGCGCCTCTCATGGGGCATACTTGTGCTGTGGTCACCATCAACTGCTGTTGCAAAGCGGCAGTCCTACCAAGGCAGTCGGTGTTCCAGCGGCTGCAATCATCGACACCCCTCCGACGTCGCCTCGGAAAGAAGGTGTCAACAGAAGAGGAACCAATGGTTGCTTCATGCAACGTGATCTCCAACTCCTCGTCAGTCCGAAAGGCGACTGGCAGTCTCTCTTCCTCGTCCAAGAGCCAGCCGAGGAAAACCAAGACAGCTGTCTCATCCTACAGAGTGTTCGAAGGCACTCGAGCGAGGAAGAAGTTCTTGGAGGAAGCTGGGGGTAGTCAGACCCCTGTCGAGCCTCCTTTCGAAGACGAGTGTGTCCAAAGCACACTTAGGGCAGATCCTCGGGGTGAAGTCAGCCTCCCAGAAGCCCCTGAAGACGAGGATATCCCCCAGAACATAGCTGGGGGTAGCCTAGCATCTGCGGACCCGAGTTCCAAAGATGAAGAGGCCCTTCAAGACGGAGCTGAGGGTAATCAGGCCCTTGCAGATGCGCCTGTGGTGAATGTTCTTCCGAACATAGCCGGGGGTAGCCCAGACGAAGCTTCAGGAGAGGCAACTCCCCTACAAGGGAGTGAGGCCGAGAGTGAGGCCTCAACTCATCCATCCACTCCCGGCCGCGTCATGACAGTAAACGTGACTGAGGCTGATGTCGAGTCTGATGTGCCACCAACGGACCTTGTCCGGCGCATAGATACTCTGGAGGGAGGACTCAAAACCCTCTCTGCCTCCATACAAATACTGACTCAGGCAGTGTTTGAGATACGGTCAGCTTTGACCAGGACACCTTCTACCGATCCCGATCGAGGGGCCAATGGAGAGTCGAGTATACCCCTTCAACGGGTATCCTCGGACGTAGGTCGCCAAGAAGCACCTCGGACGTCAGAGCCCTCAAATGCTCAACATCCGGTGGTACCACCTTTCCTGACTCCCAGCTCCATGGAAGACGTGGTCGAGATGATCAGGGACCTGCGCGAGCGCTTTGAGTCCAAGACGAGACAAGAGGAGCGCCAGAAAATGGGCATCCTCCAGCCTTATCCCCTCCAGTGGAACAAGGTGGTTTATCCTCCAAAGTATAAACCGTAAACACTGATGCCGTACGACGGGAAGGACTCTCCTCGTTGCTACCTGACGTATTTCCAGTCTCAGACGGGACATCTTCCGAAGGAGGACGCGCTTCTTACCAACATATTTGTTGGGGCACTGAAAGGAGTGGCGTACGACTGGTACTGCAGCCTCTCCGACAATTCGATATCTTCCTTCGACGACCTGACACGCCTCTTTCTCGACCGTTTCTACGACGGCGGGAAGGACATGACAATGGCGTCCCTTATAGAGATACGCCAGAAGGAGAAGGAAACAGTTCGAGTGTTCATCGAACGCTTCCGACAGGCCTGCTTCAGACTGCCCCCGGGTATGCCAGAACATGCGCTTCTCTCCTCCTGCAGCATGAACATGCTGCCTGCAGTCAAGCTCTGGCTCAACTCTACTATTTCTCCCGACTGGAGCTCCTTGATCATTGAAGCAGAAGCCGCGGAGAAGAAGGCAGCCAACGCTCGTCTTCTGGGAGTCAGTTTCCCTGCCTTCGAGGACAAGGAAAAACGGCCTGCAACCAATAACCCCGTACGAGAGGCAAAGGGAAAGCAGGCATTGACTGTCAATGCCTCAAAAGGTGCATCAGCACCTACTCAGAAGCCTCCACTTGCACCAAGGCCGAAGGAAGTTTATTCGTTCAATGACGAAGACACCCTGCAGCTCTTTGAGATACTGAAGCAGGGCGACAAGATCAAGCTTTCGGACCCTAAGCATCCCGATGAGGTTGGGAAAGTGGACAACCCGAGGTATTGTCACTACCATCGGTTTGTCGGACACCCAACCTAGGACTGCTATGTCCTCAAGAATTACATCCAGCATGATCAATGCGGATGTAATCTCCGTCGACTACGAAGAGAAGACGTGTCGGCCAACGTGGTGTCACTCTAGTTTGGCACCCTGCCGTCGACTACAACACAAGATGGCATCGTCCCCATCCCTAAGGCGACAATGGAGGTGGTTAACTTACCACCAACCCGTGACAACGTGAGTGGAATCATCCCACTTACCACATCTCGAGAGAGATCCTGTGGGTACACCCCGATCTCGTCTCCGAGGTGACTCAACCGGAGGTACGCCCTACCTCCAAGTCCAAAGGCATGAAGATCAAGTCTTGCCGCATGGTCTCTTCTTCAGCGGAAGAGGCACTTCCTGTGCAGACGCGTTTACAACAGAACGCCCAACCCGAAGCTGCCGTCGATGTGGTGCCTCTTGGCACCGTCCCTGCTGTCCAGGACGAGGGCCCGTCTAAGCCCTCAGCAGCCAATAAATAGAAGCAGATAGAGGCCCGCTTCGATAGGCCCCTGCAAAAAGAGAATTCCTCGGGGCTAGCCAAGCCCCACAACTTCGACATACTGGCACAACTCGCCAGTACTCCTACCCGCCTATCTCTGTTTGAGCTCCTCCGCCTTTCCAAAGACTCCCGAGAAGCTCTCTGTGAAGCTCTGAAGGATGCTGAATCCTTTCTCAGTCAGGTCAAGCAGCATGAAGATCTTCCGATTGTGTGCAAGCACTGTCACTGCGCGGAGGAGGTTATCCCGAATATAACTTTCACCCAACAGGACATGCTGCTCAAGCACAATCGACACAACAGGCCGCTGTATTACACAGAGTACATCGGTTCAGTCAAGGTGAAGCGGATTCAGATCGATCCGGGGTCTTCCCTCAGCATCATCCCGAAGACGCTGCTCTCAACACTGGGGATCCCAATGTACCGACTGATGCCCTCCAACACAATAATCAGTGGTTTCAACGCCAGCAAAAGCGAACCACTGGGCAAAATACGACTAAAGTGCCACATCGGTAACCTCAGAACCAAGGTCACTTGTTATGTCGTGGATGCTGAAGTCAACTACAACATTCTGTTGGGTCGCCCATGGCTGCACGAGTACATGGTGGTACCATCCACGCTTTACCAATGTATGAAGTACGTGTCCACCAACAACGTCATCCGTACGGAGTTCGCGGACATCGACCCTTTCAAAGGGATTGAAGCCTACTTCACCGATGCCGACTTATACAAGTCACCTGACGAGGAGGAGGCCAATGATGCTGATGACGAAGCAGAAATGGCAGCAGAGCCGGACATGGAGCCTGAGGTCACTCCCGATGCTCTTTTGAAAATTCGACTCAAAGGCAAACCGCCTCAGAAGTTGCCTCCCATGAGCATTAAGCTATCCGGAAAAGCACCAGCTGCACCTGAAGCTCCCCTGAAGATACGGCTCAAGAGAAGCTCCCTCAAACATCGGCTCCCCTTGTGGCAAAACTACAGGGGAAGGCGACAGTCACCGGAGGCGCAGCAGAGGCACCTCTGAAGGTGCGTCTTAAGGGCAAGCCGCCGCCATCCCAGCCGCCGGAGAAGGCTCATGTAGTCCTTTCGGATTCCCAGATCAACGCTGTGGTGGACCCTCCCGATCCTACTACAGTGCTTACAGATGAAAAGCTAAGGGAATATATCTCGGTCGATGTCGATGCCCCATCTCTCGACAATGTAATCCCATAGGATAAAATCTCGCATTTCATTAATAATAGAGTGTCTTTTAATTATTCTAGTCTTCCACATTGGAATGTCATGTACATTAGATAACGCTCTACGGTCGTTGCAAACACAAATAACGATCGTCCATCATATAAATCGAGTAGTCTCGTCCCAAGGGGTCTGTTACATAGTCCCACCACGGAGTCGAGAAAAGAATCCATCATCATCGGCAAGGTTGAGCGTCATCAAGATCTCCCGCCACTCGAGCCAGAACCAGATGCCGGCAGAATACAACTCTATCGGTACACGGACAAGGCAAAGTACCTCATCCAAAGATGGGTTACGACCTAAAAAGCGACAAAGGCCTGAACTACGGCAAAGGTCGACGTCTCTCTCTCTCCGGCTTCCAACACCTAAAGGAAAGCCGCAGGACTACTACAACAAAACTCGACGGGGGTAGGCTATGTCACGCTGCCGTCAACTCCAGAGAGTTCAGACGCAGAGAAAGTTGAACATTTTTACTCATCTGAAGCGTCAACGTGGGATTCCGATACCAGTATCGGATCTGTCTTCAAGAGAGTGCTGTCAGCCAACATGACATCTGCACAATCTCAAGAAGAAGAAGGCGAAGACCAAGCGCCAGAATTCTTCGAAGAAGAACCCTGGACACAACACCTGGGACAACAATAGGAGTCTCGTTTTGAATTACGTGAACCTTCCATCGAAGACGAAGTCGAGCAGATCGACCTTGGGGATGGATCTTCTTCCAAACCCATCTTCGTCAGCAAAAGCCTAAAAGGAGAAGACCGAGAATCTTTAATCCAGCTGGCTAAAGAATATATCGACATCTTCGCCTGGAGCTACGAAGATATGCCGGGACTTGATCCCCAGATTGTGATGTATAGGTTGAACATCTTGCCTGATGCCAAGCCTATCAAGCAACAACAGCGACATTTCCGTCCAAACATCATGAACGCCATCGATCAGGAGGTAGACAAACTCTTGACTAGCAGCTTCATCCATGAAGAGCAACACCCAGATTGGGTAGCCAACGTCGTCCCCGTCACCAAGAAGAATGGGAAGATACGAGTCTGTATCGACTTCAGAGACCTCAACTCTGCTTTCCCGAAGGACGAATTCCCGCTTCGAATCACCGACGTGATGATCGACAACACGTGTGGCTTCGAGCGCATGTCTTTCATGGACAGGTATTCGGGCTACAACCATATCAAGATATTCCCCTGACGCAAAACATACGTCATTCAGGACTCCAAAGGGCGTTTTCTGCTACACAGTGATGCCCTTCGGCTTGAAGAATGCTGGTGCGACATACCAACGTGCTATGAGCAGCATTTTTCGTCAGCACTCTGCAAACAGTCGAATGCTATGTTGACGACATCGCAGTCAAGAGCCGTCTCAAAGGAGATCACCTGCAAGACCTCAAGACAGTCTTCGACCTCATGCGGGCGCATCAACTCAAGATGAACCCCGCTAAATCCTTCCTTGGGGTTTCGAGCGGAAAGTTCTTGGGCTTCATCATCACGGCGAAAGGCATTCATGTCGATCCAGAGAAGACCAAAGCAATTCTTGATATGGACCCTCCGAAGAATCTTCGAGAACTTCAGGCCTACAGGGACGTCTGGCGTACATCCGGAGGTTCATAGCAAACCTTTCCGGCAAATGTCAACCCTTCACCCAGCTCATGAAGAAGGGAGTCTCTTACGTCTGGACAGAGGAATGCCAAAAGTCTTTCGACGACATCAAAGCCTACCTGACGAGCCCTCCAGTTCTGGTGGCACCCGTCGCTGGTAAACCATTCCTGCTCTACGTCCATGCCATGGATCATTCCCTCGGCGCCCTGCTAGCTCAGAACAGCGACACAGGCTATGAGCAAGCAATCTACTACCTCAGCCGAACCCTGATCGGGGCCGAACACCGGTACAACCCCGTTGAAAAGGAGTGCTTGGCTCTGGTATTTACCATCCAAAAGACTCGTCATTATGTCTCGGGCCAGACAATTCACGTTATTTCCCGAGTCAATCCGCTCAGGTCCTCATGACGAAGCCAGGATCACTGAACTCCCGGCTAGCCACATGGGCGATCTTGCTAACGCCATACAACATGGTGTTCGTTCCACAGAAGGCTGTTAAGGGTCAAGCTCTGGCCGACTTCTTAGCTGCACACCCCATCCCGAGTCCTCAAGACTCTATGAAGATCCCGGATGAGGTCCAAGAATCAAACGTCACCGAAGAAGGCTCCGTCTGGCGATGTTTTTATGGCGCTTCAAGAACAGGCCCCAAAGGCCAAATCATCGCAGGAGTGGGGTGGTACTAGTCTCCCCCGATCAGCTGGTCATCCAGCGTGCTTGCTCTCCTTTCGAAGCCGTGCTCCAATAATGTGGCCGAGTACAACGCGCTTATTATGGATCCAACTAACACAATAGCTGGGGTAAAACATCTGGAAGCCTACGTGACTCAAAGCTCGTCGTAAATCAGATCAGAGGGCAATACGAGGTTCGCCATGAAGATCTGATCCCCTACCATGAAGTTGTATTGAACATCATTTCAACCTTCACTGGGTTCTTCATCGAACACGTACCTCGTCTACAAAATCTAGAGGCCGATGCTCTAGCTGGCCTCGTAGCCTCTTTGGCGGCACCCTCGGACTCAACACTACGTCACGATAGTGGGTCGAGACTTGGTCTGCCCAAAAACAACCTGCGCTCACAAGTGGCCCATGCCATGTCAGCGGGTGCCGGTGTTAACGTCCGGGACTGGAGATTCCCGTTCATTGACTTCGCTGTCTACGGAATTCTTCCAGAGGACCCGAAAGAAGCTGTCTCGGTCAGAGACGCTCTCTTCGATTCTACTACGATACGGCTACTAAAATGCTGTACCGACGCTCCTACGATGGACTTCTCCTTCGATGTTTGTCTAACGAAGAAGCAGCTGAAGCCCTTCGAGAAGCTCATGATGGAACCTGCGGGGCCCATCAGCCGGTCCAAGTTGCAGATCGACTGCGACGCATGGGCTATTACTGGCCAACCATGGCCGCTGACGCTGTTTATGCTAAGAAGCCATGCGTGCCAGCTTCACGCAGACTTCATTCATACGCCGTCCGAACCACTACATCCTACAGTCGCCTCCTGGCCCTTCGAAGCTTGGGAATGGACATTGTGGGACCGATCACCCCTCCTTCATCGAGAGGACACCGCTTCATCCTAGCAATCACCGACTACTTCTCCAAATGGGCAGAAGCAGTTCCTCTGGTAGAAGTGAAAAGCTCCAGGGTGATCAGCTTCATCAAGCACCACGTCATCTACCGTTTCGGGGTACCCCGGAGGATCATCCACGATAATGGTCCTCAGTTCATCAGCCATGTCTTCAGCCGATTCTGTGACAGAATCGCATTCAAAATGTGGCATCAACCGCCTACAATCCGGCAACAAACGGTTGGCAGAGGCGTTCAACAAAACCATTGTCAGGCTACTCAAAAGGTCGTGTCATCTAACAAACGCGACTGGGATGAAAAACTTGGCGAATGCCTTTGGGCTACCGCACAACGGTACGGACCCCGACAGGCAACACACCATTCTCCTTGTCTACGGGAGCGAAGCGGTACTGCCTCTCAGATTCAGATACCCTCACTCCGCGTAGCAATCACAAACCAACTCACAGAAGAAGATAATCAACGTCGTCGTCTGCGGGAACTGGAGGCACTTGACGAAAAGCGTCTCCTAGCTCAACAACGCATCAACTCTACCAAGCCCGTATATCACAGGCTTTCAACAAGAAGGTCAAGCAAGGACTTTCCAAGTTGGCGACCTGGTCCTGGCAGTCAGGAGACCGATGGTGTTGACTCACAAAACACCAGGAAAGTTCGAGCCCAAATGGGAAGGACCTTTCATCATCGAGACGGTATACTCAAACGGTGCTTACCGTCTCGCCAAACCAATGGACTTGTTCATGATGCCCATCAACAGCAAGTTCCTAAAGAAGTACTACTCTTGACATCTTTTCAGACATGTACTTCCATTCCACAAAATCATACGCTTCCGGAACCCAGTTGTTCCGTAGCATCCTCCAGTAGAAGGATAACCACGTCCACATCACCTCTGAGTTGTCCCCCTACACCCTACAAGGCAGAATCTTACACCCCGTAAGACTACGCTATCCTTCATGTTTACCACGTCCACATTACCTCTGAGTAAACATCCCGTACAGACAACCCCGCGTTGCCGTACATCGATGCAGAACTTCCACGTCCACATTACCTCTGAGTAGTTCGTGCATCTCCCAGAGCATTCCTACCACGTTCATAACACCTCTGAGTAGGAAGATTCTATCATTTGAACCCCATATTTACCACGTCCACATTACCTCTGAGCAAATATATTGGGTCCTTCAAACTTATTATCTGTATCTGAAACCATGGTACGCAAAAGATAATAGGTCCACTCAAATCCAAAGTTCATGACAAGCAAAAATGAACGCATCGCAGGAAATGGTGTACTTCTTTATTTTAAAAAGGAGAGTAAAGGATTACACTATCCCCAGCAAGAGTTACAAAAATACAAAATGGCAGAGACTACAAGCCCTAAATATCCCCAGGGTTGGCAAAAAGCTCTGCAATTCGGCGTTTCAAGTCTGCCGCCCGAGTCTCCACAGTCGCCAAGACTCGACGTTCAGCTTCTTGACGCATCCCTTCGACAGCCTCAGCAGAAGTTTCATTCTCGTGCTTCTCATCAAGCTGCTGTCTCTGCTGAGCCAGGGTAAGAGCTCGGAGAGTGAAAGCTGCTTCCTCCTTCTTGAAGCTACGTGTTCAGCCTGGACACGTTCAGCGTCCAATAGGAGTCGGGCCCGCTGATCTCAAGGTGGCATCTGCGCGTCAATCTCCGCAATTTGCGTCCAATACAGCTCGCGTCTCCACTGTCTCCCGTGTAGACTGAGATAACCGCTCCACTGCAGCTTCAGTCTCAGACACTTTGCGTTCCCAGACACTCACAGTGGCCTGGTAGGATGTCACGGTCTCGGCGAGCAACTTCTCCTTCTCCGCATCTATCAGGACGGAGAGGTCATTCCTGGATGCGTCCTAATTCAGAAAGCCGCTGGTCCAATCAGCTACCGTGGCTTCCAGAATATCGATCATATGTTCGTGGCTCGGGTGAACACGGATCAAGTTGATATGAGGCAATGCCAGAGTTCTTGCCGTCGCAAAGCTCCCCTTGGCGTCCATCACTGCTGACACCCCCCTCTGCAGCATTTTGTACACTGCCTCAACGATGAATCTCACATATTCATCTGCGTCCGCCAGCACCTGTGGTGTTACGACAGGAGTTGGAGGAGCTACCCCAGTTGGCGGACCGCAAGAAGACCCGCCAACCTCAACCTGCGAGGCTTGAACCTCGGCATCAATAGGCTCTTCATCAACAGGGGCTGGACTACTGGCCCGAGGAGCCAAGGGATAGAAGAAGCCGGCACAGTTGTCGAGATAGTACCCCAAGTGGAAGGAACAACAGAGGGTTCCATCACACCCTTACCCTTCCCGAACTTGGAAGTACCACCGATGTCAGCGACCACCTCTCCAGTCCCCAACGCGCTATCAACAGCCAATACCTTCCCTGGTAGAACGGAGAGATCAACACTTGTCTCCTGACCCGCCCCAGGAGTCGGGACCGTCAGACGAGTCTCTTCATCAAATCCCTCTACAGGGACAGGATCTGTCACTACCTCCTGATTGGTAGCCACCTCAGCTTCCGCCGCTGAGTCTGGGGCAGGGCTTGGCAATGGTGCAGCCGACCTTCCTTCATCATAACAAGGAGGGGAATCAACCCTCTCCTATCTTTCAATCACATCTGTTGCCCCCGTAACAGACTCTTGCAACTCTGGAGCAACGTCATCCGAAGACGACGAACTCCACCCCATATCATCATCACGAAGCCTCGTGTCCGCTGGACCCTCAACATCCAAGGCCCTCACGGCAGTTGGCACCTCCCCGAAGTTGCTGCAACCTCTGCATCTCTTTCAACAAAGTCTGGAGATAGTAAAACCTCTGCGGAAACATCTTCAAGACTCTCCTCTATTGGAGACATTACCATCGGAGGGATGCGCTCATCAGAAGAGCTTGCTACCTCCTTCGGTTTACTGACACCCGGTTTTGAAATGCGGGTCTTCTTCTTCGACGATCCCTACAAGAAGAAGAACACAAGTCACCAAAATAACAAGATAAGCCAAAGCTACGGAGGACTCCTTACCTCAGCAAGAGCTGATTCTACTGGCGGTATAGGTGGCACTCTCGTTACCTCTGGATTCGTCGTCTTCTTCGACCTTTTTGGTACAGACGAGCCGGCTTCTGCGTCAGCCCGCCTCTTTCCAACAAGAGGATCTTTCACTGATGTCGCAGCAGCAGCCCAATACCCTGCCGGTTCTGGTGGGCGATATGACCGAGCCACCATCAACATGTTCGTCGTGGCCTCCAGCTGAGTTCCAATGATGAAACTAGTCTCTCTGTCATAACCTGGAGATGCAGCATTTATTGTGCAATATAGCTTAGCGGCTGAATATAGGATCTGTGGCCGAGGGTTGCGAACGGGCGCCGTAAACTGAACACCAGTACACCCTATTGTAATATTGCCAGCCCCGGGCTCCATCCAGCAAACTACCGAAGAATCCCAGACTGTTACTGGCATTCCGTAGCATCAGCTGAGTATAGCCAAACTGGCGAGCGAACCGGCTGGGCAGATATGGCTCCAGATAACACCTATTCTGGTTGCGATAGACCAAGTGAGAAGGCCGAATACTTTGCAACCAACGAAAACCCCATTTCGGCAGAGTAATCGCGTCTTCACCTGAGTCGATTAAATCTTGGTCAGCCTCAAAATCTTTGAAGATGGGGGCGACCTTGACAATCTCCCACCCCTGAAGGTAGGACAAAACTCTCCTGCAAACGGGGACGCCAGTGTGTAACCACTTTCTCTTGTAGAAGCGGCGGATAAAGGCATCCCCTTCAACATGATCCTCCTCCGGACCGGGATTCATCACATTCGGATGATACAGAATTAGCCATACCATAAGATAATGGAATGGCAATTCAGCCCGGGGAAAGTTGTCATTTTTACCTCTCCCCTGGATCACGTCATCAGCAAAAGTCCTAAACCCCGCAATAGGTTACATACCATAGCGGGAAGGAGAGCTAAGGGACGCCTGAAAGCCAACTTTATGCAGACAAAAAAGGTTCTGGTGTACCCTCTCCACTGTACCAATCCGCCCGCAAACATACAATCTCGAAGCCATATCATCAAGTATGCCGTCAGTACCGCTTTAGACGACATCCGGTGCGCACAGTGCCAGAAGCAGCTATACGCGTTCTCGCCATCCTTATTGGAACGAGGGGTCCTCTCATCCAGCCGGCTTATCTCAGAAGTCACTTCTGCAGGTTTCAGCCCTTGCGGAGTCGTAAACCGGATCCTCGAGGGATCCGCCAAATCCTGCTTGAAAACATAATCCCTCCAAGCAGTCATATGGGCTGAGTCTTGACTTTGTCCTTCCGATGCATCAAATAATAGCTCGCCACTTCCTTGAAAATGGCCATCATCTCCGAGTCCTTATTTTCCAGAACCTGGATCTCTTCATTTGATGGAAATATTCCTCGTACGGCTCTGAGCCCCAGGGAAGCTTGGACACTTCGTACATCTCGTGGAGAGCCAACCCCAACTCCCCCACGGGTGTAGAAGGTACCAGTCTGGGTATTGAACAACTCCAAGAGTGCAAGGAACATAGGCTTATTGAGATCCACGCCAGCCTGCGTGGCACGGATAGCGGCTGTCGCCCAATCTCCTTAAGCTCAGCCTTGAATTTCGAAAGCACCCAAGTGGTCAACTCATCCCACCTCGAGATATGATGACACCAACCTTCGACCCTAAAGCTACCTTTCGGATATATGACCCTCGATGTCAGCATCCGACTCGCGAAGGTTGAAGCACTGAAGGCAAAAGTGTCAGTTGGGACTTCACTGTAGAGGCTCCCGGGACGCAAAGTTAGGCAACTGAACGAGGGACCAGTTCGTAAAGCAGATAGGGTATCCCTCTGATTCAAAGTAGCATCAATCGAAAGAGCACCTCCTAGGGCCCCTCCCTGAGAAGGAGTAAGATCCCAGGACATCCTTCTCTTCGAAGCCAGACGATAGAAGGCTGTCAGCGGCAACTGGCGGTTAAGTTGTCGCATGTACATCATCATGCCTTTTGCAGAAAAGAACCAGTCTTCTTTGACCTTCAGTATCTTCGCTTCCGTGGAGATCAGGCGGTCACCGAACAAAAAGGCCGGTTTCAAGAAGGTCACATCTTCGGATTCAGCAGATTTCAGTTTTTTCCTCCATCATGCTCTGGAGAAAGGTCGGCAACTGGTTCTGGATCTGCAGCACCCTCTCAGGAGGTTGATCCTGTAAGATAACACCCTTGGCAAGGTTGACAACCGCCTTGTCAAAATTAACTCCTATTTGACAAAGGAAAGCATCCAGAAGGACCTCATTCAGCAACGGAATCGTCATCGATACTGGCATAACAAAAATCAAAGGTCAAGCAAAAAGACAAGGTGTGTCAAAGCAACCTGGCGCATCATCAGGGTGTAAACCCATGCGCCTCAGTGAAAGGCTTCGGCGCATCAGGGCGTAAACCCATGCGTGTCAGCAAAGGCTTCGGCACATTCAGGGTGTAAACCCATGCGCGTCCGCAGTTAAACCTCGGTGCATGATAAAGGCCTAAACCTATGCACGTCGGCGGGGTAAAACCTCGGCGAGGACAAAAGTCCATGCTCGTCGGCAGAAGAGAGTTAGGGCACGTCAACTCAGTCGCATGATCCAAAGACCGCCTGAACAAAGAAAGTAGTATAAAGACGACACCCACCGTCACAGCGGGGCGAACGTCGGCCGTCACAATGGTGATAGGGGCATCCCCGTCGGCATACTCCACCGGCTCCTTTCCCTTGCCAGCACCGCCGCGAGGAGTCTTGGGAGCCATTTCTTTGAGAGAAGAAAAGTTAGGGTTTTTGAAGAAGAACTCTAAAGCAAAAGCAAGGAGAAGAAGAACTCTCTCTCTCCATCTATCGCCTATTTATAGGGCTTGGTCGCATGCGTGAACCGATGATGTGTGATCTCAGCCGTCGCCTCGGGTTCTGTCAAGAGATAACCACAAATAAAACCAAAAAGATCATCATTAATCTTTTTTAGGATACCGAGGCGTCATCATTTGTACTAACTGAACGGAGCATGCGCCCAGCACTGACGCGCGGAGTATCTATGCGCCCTGACGGTCATGCGCCTCCACTACCATGCTTCTTATTCAAAGTATTCCAAAACTTATCCAAAAGTTTTGAAAACTTTGAAGGGGGTCTTGTAGAAGCGTGGAATTTCAGAACCCAAAAGTCTATGCGCCAGACTACATGTGCCAAAGCTTGGACAAAGTGCTTCACAGCAAAAAGCAATAAATATAGACATTGAAAGAGGACTTTTTATTTAACATATAAAAGTCTATTACATGTCTAAGGAGATTGTACAAAGAAGAATTTCTACAAAGAAAGGATCCTAAGTCTACAGCCAGCAACCACCATGCGCCTCCAGTCAGGCGTAACAACCACCATGCGCCCTCAACCAGGCACATCCCGCCAAGCGCACTCAGCAGGGCGCATCCTTTCAGCAGCTCAGTTATGTGCAACCCCAGTTATGTGCATCCCTTCAGCAGCCCAGTTATGTGCCGCTCTTCCAGCCAGGCTCACCTGATAATTTTTGACTAATGAGCATTTAACCCTCTGGCTGGAACCAAGGAAGAGAAAAGCACCGCAAATCTGTGGCCAGAGGAGGCTTCGAAAGAGCTTCCAAAGGCGAAGGAAGACCGTGATCGAAACCACGGCTAATGGAGCAGCTTTTAACACAACCAGAGTGGGCAACGCCCACTTTGAAGGAAGAAAGAGCCTAGCACCGCCATTCCGATCTACAGCTCTTCCGGAGTAACAAAATGAGGCCCGAACATCCCTATCTTTGGATGCAACAGGCACCTTCTGCCTTCCTCGGAAGCCCTCGACTCCGTCTTTTGGATGTAACAGTCACCTTCAAGTGCATCAACGAAGACACAGCATCGCATCTTCACCCTCGGGAGCATCTCGTCAACAGAATGCATTCGAGTACACAAGTTCATGTCGAAAAGACGTGAAAGAATGAGAGGCCAACCCTCTCTCCATACCACTATTTATAGGCCGGGCAAATCAAACCCATGTGCCAAGTGGATGGCTCTCCGAATTTTGTGCAATGAATTTACATTAAATGGATGAATCGGACGCTTCGAATTCAGCCAAGTTAAAACGGCCATTTAAAACACTCGAAGAACGTAACAGTTGCACCATCAAAGGCGTCTCACGAAGCGGATGCGCAGGCCAGACCGCGCATCACACAGACGCTCCCTTTAACATCAAGCGCATCACACAGACGCGCCCTTCTGTACCAAGAGCATCATAGGGATGCGCCCCCATGCGTCTCCATACGCCTAGTAGAACGCCAACCGACGCACCCACTCAGCTGTCCATCGAACGTCACAAACATTAAATGCTGAACTGACAGAGTTGGCAGCACGCCCCCCAAAGTCTGAACAGTCGGCAGCTTTTTCAGAAGACGAAGCATCACCAACGTCAGCATCATTATTACTCCCCTCCGACGGCTACTGCCACGTGGCCACCTAACCATCTCGCATGCGCCTCCGCGGCCATGCGCCCAAACGTTCATACGCCTCAAAAGTTGTGCGCCTCAGACTTTTCACTGATCCCTAAAGACAGAAGGAAAGTCACTGTCACAACTCTGCATGCGCCTCAAAAGCCATGCGCCCCAGACTTCTCCCTGATCCCAAAAGACAGAAGTAAAGTCACTACTGAAGCTCTGCATGCGCCTCAAAAGCCATGCGCCCAGAATGGTTCGTGACTCCTAAAGGTTACGAGCCAAAGTCTCCTCATGCGCCCAATCCTAGGCGCATCCTACCAGATTATTCCCCCCACCAAATCCGAGATCTCTGAGCCATGGGTCGACGACACGTGTTTTTTGACTCGACTCATCCAAGATCTCAGCAACAGAAAGATCTTCTTCTCCGCTATGTGCCGGTTCACAACAGCAACATGAAGAAGTCAACCCCCTCGATCAGGGCGCATCGTCCATACGCCTCCATCAGCAATCAACACGTGGCGTCCCCGCGTACAGGCGCATCCTACATATGCGTGCATGAGCAGCCAGCCTACAAAACTATAAATAGAGGGACCATTTCCTTCTTCCAGACACACACGGACCAATCTACGTGCATACATATCAACCTCCACAGCGAACAGACAGAGACTTCGCACCACCAGAGAGGCAGATACAGACACTCAACGTCGTCTTCCTCCTCTCAGCAAGCTCCAGCACCCAGAGCAATCCAGACCTTCAGAGAATCGATAACCGTCGTCAGACCATCAACGGAGTCAACGCATTACCACTCACTCCATTGGCACAAGGAACCCAGATTAAACAAAAGTGTACTCCTAGGACTACGTCTAAGTCCCATATTGAAACACTGTTCTGTTTGTATTAAAATTTACAATCAAATAATTTTAATGGCAAACAGTACTGTGTGTTTTAGAATATCAACTTTCAGCATGTAGACGGCTTGGGATATCCGTCAGTCATACGTGTGGTGCATGACTGATATTATGCAATCAATGTATAGGGAGTCTGTATTCAATTCGTTGACCACATGCTTACTTGTTGTATTCCCCCGCCCGACTCACTCACAATACATGTCCACTACGATAAACATTAGCAATACGATAAACTGTAAAGGAAACAATGAGTAAGACATGAACATGTATGTATATCCAACCGATTTTAACTCTCGTGCACAATAGTAATCATGAACAATGACAATCATGAACCATAATGGAGTGATAGTGAAAAGACGACACGAAGATACATGCAGTATAAAATAAAGGAAACATAGGTCATAGTGTTACTTGCCTGCTCCGATAGATGATAAAGTCATAAGTCAAGACGTCGTAGCCCGATCTACCCCGACACAAAAACAATCGCAAGTTAGATCAACGATTCCCACTCTAAAAATCCTAGAAAGTGGCGAATGGGTTAAATCAGTTAATACTATTCTAATCCTGGAATAAATTATCTAAAATCCTATTTTAACCTATTTAATTCTGAGATAACAATCTACACACAAATATTTGGTCAAAGAAATTCACGGTTCCAAATTCGGGACTCGTGGCACGCAAACCGAGACATATTATTGACTAACTAGTCAAATAATATGAATTCCAAGTTTGAGTGTGCAACATGATAGATTTTAGCGTCATGAGTGCACTGGAATCGACCGTGCCGCAAAATCATGATTTGGTCAAAAGTTATCGCTATTATGGCTAACTATGACCAAATCGATGAACCGTTGACCAAATCTGACTTCTATGAATAAAATAAAATACTAGATGAAACTCTAAATTTCTGGAAAAATTATATGTTGTAGAGCTCGGTGTCAGCTTTCCAAAACTTTAAACGGATCGCAAAACGGAGTTAGGGATCGCTCGAAATCTCGAAAACCGTGCGACATATTAATTTTTGGACAACCGACACTCAAATAATTATTCAGAAATTCGAGATCAAAATACCAGAAAATAAATTGTATATTCAGAAACCTAACCTCAATACGCTTCTAACAAAAAAAACGGCGCGCCAAAAGGATGTCTAGATCAACGGCAATCGCTCTTCGAAGTCGAAGATCCCAAACAAACTCTCCCACTAAAGCTGCTGGAAAAATATAGGGTTTCGAAAAATCTATTAATATTATAGGGCGTGGAGTCGGTGGACTGCGGCTAAGTCGGCTGGCTAAGGGGGACACGTGGCAGCATCTCGTGCGCCCTGCCCAGATCCAACGGATCAAAGTGGAGCCGGCTTTGTTGGCGGCTCCGAGCTTGACTCGGATTACCAATCCGAGTCGGAGACCGAGCTCCCCCGCCCCCTCTCACTGACACATGGACCCGCCCTCCCTGCTTCAGCGGCTGACGGGTGGGCCCCCGCTGCTGACTGTGTATAATTAAATTAGAAAATAGGTTTTTTAATTACAGAAAATTAAATAAAAATCAGAAAAAATCCTAAAAATTCCAAATAAATCCCAGAAAATTCCTAAAAATTCCTAGTAAATATGAAAAATATTTTAAGGGTTCTAGAGCCCAAATAAATTATTTGACCTCAAAAATACCCTCGGGTGCGCTCACAGTAAATCTTAGAATCTTAGAAAATTAATAAAATCATATATAAAATTCTCTAAAAATCTCCATAAAATCCTGAAAATTCTAAAATGGTGAGATAATATACTAGGGACTATCTAGGGGCCCCAGAGACTATATACAACCTAATTTCCTTATATCTAACCTATAGGCTTAGGCAAAAATCTTACGATCCCAAATCAACATCCTAGTAAATAATTAATTTTAACTAAATAAAAAAAATCTTCAAAATAGAAAAAAATTCTAGGAACCCAAATGCTACAAACTATCCTCCTTAAAAGATTTTTGTCCTCAAAAATCAAAACATCACAAATAGCATAGCATAATACCTAACTCTTACAAGCAATAATTTCTTAAGCTAAGTCACGAAGAGATAATGGCTAGGAACATAAGGGAACTGATCGATAATAATCCTACTACAAACTAACTAAGCATGCATAACAGCTAAAACTAAAGAAGGCTTTCAAGGAAACATATTTAAGTTACCTATGTCTTGGGGTTGAGTCAAAGCCACAAATGCTTGTCCTTGATGTTGTGCTCCTCCAGACTGCTGTTGCAAAACTGGCTTATGAGCTGGTGCTACGGGGCATTCTCGCACTTGGTGGTCTGGTGATCCACAAAGGAGACAAAGTCCTAACCTCTTCCTACAATGGTCCCACTTGTGTCCTTCTCTTCCACAATAATTACACTTAGGCTTGGGTGGGATAGGTTGTTGTTGTGGCTGGGATGATACCACCCTAGTTGGAGGTTGATGCTGGATTTGAAGGATCTTCTGAAAATTATTAGTATGTTTTGATGGTTCTTGTGGACTACCATTTCTACCTCTCTTTTGGGAAGCTACCTTCTGCCTTAGGATAGATTCTTGACGCCTAGCTGCATTCAAGATAGCTGTATAGGATGTTGGGTCTACTGACGCTGTTAAACTCTGCAACTTGTAATTCAGCCCAGAATGGAACTTCTCCGCCTTCTCTTCTTCCGTAGATACAAGAGTAGAAGCAAAACGACTCAAGCGACTAAATTTTGCATCATATTCGTCCACCGTCATGCTCCCCTGCTCTAGTCGTATAAATTGATCCCGCAACTCCTTTCAAACAGTGGTGGGGAAGAACATGGTATTGAAGAGGTCCGTAAACTCTTCCCATAACACATTCTTGCCCAACCGTCTTTCTTGTGCTGCCCACCAATGATGTGCATTGTCCTTGAGCTGCAACTTCACTGCTTTTATCCATTTCTCCGGTGGCAGCTCCGACGCCTCTAGTAGTGTATCTATCTCCACTAGCCAGTTGGTGACTTCTATAGGTTTCTCCGAGCCAGTAAATGGAGGTGGGTTCATCTTGCGAAATCCATCAATAGTACCCACACGATCTTGTCGTGTTTCTACGCTCCTTTCTAGAATATTTGTATGTCTCTGCTGAGTCTCCATCATGCCCTGGAGTAACGCAAGGAGATGAGCTCCATCCACAGTTACTCCTTGGATTGGGGCTGTTGGTGGTGGTGGTGGAAGATCCTCAGCACTAACCCTATCTTGTTGATGGTTAGAAGGCTCTACGAACTCGGTACTCTTTGTTGTCGATCCCTCGGGTTCGGGAGTAGCAAAAGGGTTAGCTACCCTTTTCCCCTTACGGATCGCACTGCGCCTTGTCTCAACCATTGCGAACTAAAACGAAAGAAAGGATATGGTTAGAACGGTAGATACAAACATATCGAAGAAATCATGGACGGAATCAAGCAAGATACAAGTTAAGAGACAATAAGATCCTAAGATAAAATAGACTCATAAGGTTAGAAGTCCTATTTTGTGGATGATATAACCTCCTAACTTCAAATCTATTCGCAGGCTCGTAGTAGTACAGCTAACTTAAGCACTACCACGAGTTCGCAGTCTTTTGCGAAATTGGACCTGCATGGGCCACCATAAAAACTTGTCACGACCCGCTCCCAATTTTAGGATACGAGTACGTGGCTAAGTCCAGCCTACGCCGCAGTATCGGCGGTAGTACGTTGTCTATGATAACAATGGTCCACAACAAGCACAACACGCATATATATCATCCACAACTAAGCCAGCAAAAATCACTAAAATATCCAATAGTCTCAATATAAATATGAAAAATCCACTACAACTCAGAAAGTCTCGGGAACAACCCGGATAACAGAAAATAAAATAGACAACTAAACTCCATAACTATACTACTAACTAATGCGAATCCATAAGAAAGAAAATATGCTAATTCGCATCAGTGCTGGAACCGGGTACGCCAGTGACGTCAGGGTCGCCAACATACTCACCGTAGACCTCGGGGCAAATCTCTTTGTCTAAAGTTGAAAAATAGTTATCCAGTCAGGATTGGAGCAAGATCACCATAACACTACATTACACAATATAGTTACAAACATGAAGGAAAGATAAAAGGAAATTAACTGAAGATAAGTATAGGCATGACATTGTATGATAAGAAAGTACCTTTGAGACGTGATAACAATATGAAGGTAGACTTTGACATACCACTAAGACATGATGACAATAAGAAGGTAGACTTGACGAAAGAATAACAATAGACAACAGAGCAACAATAATTAAGTCACGTGTACTGTGTGTTTTAGAATACCAACTTTCAGCATGTAGACGGCTTGGGATATCCGTCAGTCATACGTGTGGTGCATGACTGATATTATGCAATCAATGTATAGGGAGTCTGTATTCAATTCGTTGACCACATGCTTACTTGTTGTATCCCCCCGCCCGACTCACTCACAATACATGTCCACTACGATAAACATTAGCAATACGATAAACTGTAAACAATAGGTAACAATGAGTAAGACATGAACATGTATGTATATCCAACCGATTCTAACTCTCGTGCACAATAGCAATCATGAACAATGACAATCATGAACCATAATGGACTGATAGTGAAAAGACGACACGAAGATACATGTAGTATAAAATAAAGGAAACATAGGTCATAGTGATACTTGCCTGCTCCGATAGATGATAAAGTCACAAGTCAAGACGTCGTAGCCCGATCTACCCCGACACAAAAACAATCGCAAGTTAGATCAACGATTCCCACTATAAAAATCCTAGAAAGTGGCTAATGGGTTAAATCAATTAATACTATTCTAATCCTGGAATAAATCATCTAAAATCCTATTTTAACCTATTTAATTCTGAGATAACAATCTACACACAAATATTTGGCCAAAGAAATTTACGGTTCCAAATTCGGGACTCGTTGCACGCAAACCGAGACATATTGTTGACTAACTAGTCAAATATAAATTTTAAGTTTGAGTGTGCAACATGATAGATTTCAGCGTCATGAGTGCACTGGAATCGACCGTGCCACAAAATCATGATTTGGTCAAAAGTTATCGCCATTATGGCTAACTATGACCAAATCGATGAACTGTTGACCAAATCTGACTTCTTTGAATAAAATAAAATAGTAGATGAAACTTTGAATTTCTAGAAAAATTATATATTGTAGAGCTCGGTGTCAGCTTTCCAAAACTTCAAACGGATCGCAAAACGGAGTTCGGGATCGCTCGAAATCTCGAAAACCGTACGACGTGTTGATTTTTGGACAACCGACACTCAAATAATTATTCAGAAATTCGAGATCAAAATACCAGAAAATAAATTATATATTCAGAAACCTAACCTCAATACACTTCTAACAAAAAAAAACGGCGTGCCAAAAGGATGTCTAGATCAACGGCAATCGCTCTGCGAAGTCGAAGATCCCAAACAAACTCTCCCACTAAAGCTGCTGGAAAATATAGGGTTTCGAAAAATCTATTAATATATAGGACGTGGAGTCTGTGGACTGCGGCTAAGTCGGTTGGCTAAGGGGGACACGTGGCAGCATCTCGTGCGCCCCGCCCAGATCCAACGGATCAAAGTGGAGCCGGCTTGGTTGGCGGCTCCGAGCTTGACTCGGATTACCAATCCGAGTCGGAGACCGAGCTCCCCCGCCCCCTCTCACTGACACATGGACCCGCCCTCCCCGCTTCAGCGGCTGACGGGTGGGCCCCCGCTGCTGACTGTGTATAATTAAATTAGAAAATAGGTTTTTTTAATTACAGAAAATTAAATAAAAATCAGGAAAAATCCTAAAAATTCCAAATAAATCCTAGAAAATTCCTAAAAATTCCTAGTAAAATATAGAAAATATTTTAAGGGTTCTAGAGACCAAATAAATTATTTGACCTCAAAAATTCCCTCGGGTGCTCTCACAGTAAATCTTAGAAGCTTAGAAAATTAATAAAATCATATATAAAATTCTCTAAAAATCTCCATAAAATTCTGAAAATTCTAAAATGGTGAGATAATATACTAGGGACTATCTAGGGGCCCCAGAGACTATATACAACCTAATTTCCTTATATCTAACCTATAGGCTTAGGCAAAAATCTTACGATCCCAAATCAACATCCTAGTAAATAATTGTTTTTAACTAAAATAAAAATAAAAAAAAATCTCCAAAATAAATTCTAGGAACCCAAATGCTACACTTCTTCTTAGAAGTGTCTTCGTCGTTTGCTACGTATACGAAATCTTTTTAGATTCTCGTATTCCAGAATCCTCCTAGGATCTCTGGTTGTGCACCTTCCTTGAAGTGTTGTATTGGAACATTGTTCTTACAATTGTTTCATTCTCTCGTTTTCTATTGAAAATTGTGCCCCGGTGATAACAATATCTACAGGCCATGCCTTAGTTTTACATATTAGTATAACGTACTCATAGATTTAGATTTGCCCAAAGAAGAGAGATTATTGGATTTCCACAGCTAGAAAGTAAATAGGGCATCCCTGTCAACCGGATATGTAGCTGGTCCATGTTGACTATTTTATGATGAGCTGTTTTGATAACCCCAGAGTCAAATGATTTCATCAGTGACATGACTACAAGGTCAAAGTGGAATTTAATTCTTAAGATACTCAAATACTTTATTGTGTTATTTCTAGAGACATTGCAGCCAAATGCTAGTCCTTGCTTGGGACATATAAATAACTCGACTCGAGTTTGAAAATTCTTAAGGTTCTTCCAAGAACCAGATAGCTACACCTTGGGATGAACATGCAGATACCTATATTATTTCTTCGGGGAGTGTTGGATCCTCTACCAAATAGACTAGAGAAGGATAGGTAAGTAGAATCCAGTGTCTGTAGAATCCATATCTGTATAATCCAGTGTGTGTGAGTGTACCAGTGTGGCTAGGTAAGTAGGTGAGCTGCATTTGTGTATCAGAGTAGAGTAGGTAGAAACGCACGTATTTTGTGTATCAGAGTAGAGTAGCTAGAAACGCATGTATGACACCAAATATTATCTTTAAAGGTTTCAGTTGAAACTAGGGGTGAGTATTCGGTTTATTCGGTTCCAACCGAACCGAATAACCGAAAATCGAATTGGACCAAAACCGAATAAGCAAAACCGAAACCGAACCGAATTGGTCAATAACCGAACCGAACCGGTTTATTCGGTTTTTGTTAATATATAATAACTAAATATACCTTGATATATTTATATATACCTATAGTATATACCTATAATTAATTAATATATATATATATATATATATATATATATATATATATATATAAACTAAATTTTCTTATTCGGTTTTCGGTTTTGGACCGAAACCGAATCCCTAAACCGAATAAGAAATTTTAGTATTTTCAAAACCGAAACCGAACCGATTTTTTTAAAAACCGAACCGAATCTCTTATTCGGTTCGGTTTTCGGTTCAAAACCGAATAATGCTCACCCCTAGTTGAAACCATTATTTTTGTAAAAATAATGGCTAATAACTGCATGTATGACAGATTACAATTTTTTGGACTAAAGTGTCCTAGTTTTATTAATCTACAATAGTTGTCACTTGGTACTCTATTTGAATTCAGTAATTTCTGCATAACCATAGTTCTGAGATTTTTTTTTTTCTTCTCCTCCTCTTAAGCTCATATGCATATCAATTAGTTCATTTATTTTGATATATTTATCTTGGTTGAAGTCTTAAAATGTAGCCTAACTATGTCAGTTTTTGTTGTCCTAGCAGTTGCACATCATGCCAAGGGAAATACATGGCACCTCTACCTTTAGTATTTCAATGTGGCTCCTCAAATGGTTCCCAGTAGAAGTGGTTGACAGTTTCCTCCTCCTCTGCTCATGGTTGATACTAGGAGGTACAGGGAGATACAAGCTTAAACAACCTAAGATCAGACCATTGCAACGGAAAAATGAATCCGGGAAGGCCCCTGTTCTAGATATCGGCACCCTAACCAGATCAAAAGTGGACAAATCAAGGTATTTTTAACTTTTCCTATTTCTGTCAAATTAAAATGAAAAGTATTAATTATTCGTTATGTTAATGAATGGTATGTGTTCACAAGGACATTTACTCAAATAATAGAATCTATTTGTACAATGTGCAGACAATGTAACCATGCTATTTGTAATGAATGTCACTTTTTTCCAATATTGTACAAATACATATCAATAAATAGCATTCAGTTGATAAATCCAGCTACCAAATTGTAATGTGTTTGTGTGTAGCTTATGGATTATCATGACTGTAGTGATAATTTACAATATGAACAATACCAATATAAGCAACCGATTCTTAGCCTGCAACTAACGACATTGCACAAGATTCTAGGATTCTACTTGAATGGGTCCACTCTATAATGCAGATCAGAGAATAGGAATGGAACTTCCTGAATGGATTCACTCTTCAATCGGCTACATAATTGATAGGAACCAATATGAGAACATAAATTGGAGCCCATTAGTCTGCAACACTGGAAATTGTCACAAATTGAGTGCATGCCTATACAAAGTCACCCTGAACAGACTCCTTAATAAATACATGTTCAAGAGTTGGGGAGTGTAGCTTGACACCTAATGCAACTTATGTAAGGGTGACATGATGTTAGTGTTGGGAACGAAGCGCGGAAACCGTTCCCCCAAACCAGAAAGTTCTGCGAGAGAACCGAACAAAAGCACACAAACCAAAAACGCCAAACACAATCGCAGACACAGATTTTTGACGTGAAAAACCCTTGCAGGAAAAACCACGGGACGATCGGAGTCCAACCCTGAAGAACCTCCACTAATGGAATAAAGAGAATACACCCTCTACAAGCTCCTCCGATCCAACACGGATCACCACAACTCACTTGAAAGAAGAAAATTTTTGATTGCGGACTCCGAAGAACAAGAGATGCCGAAAAATTATTCGAAGCAATCTCTCCTTCACAATAGTCCTCAATCCTCTCTCTCTCAAAGATTGTAAAGCACACTTTTTTTTAGATTATTTTACAACTAGCATGCATCACCATTTTATAAGCCCTTGGTAACCCATACATGGAAGGCCAATATATATGAAAACTTCCAATATAAATCAATCATATATTTAATGAAAATCCAATCATAATTAGCTTACCATAATTGGAAACCCAATAATATGGAAAGCTACTATATGAAGGGTCCAATCATAAATATATATCAAAGTAAATATGGAAATCCAATCATATATTTCTTTACCATATATGTACCAAAATAAAATCCATGCACTCCCCAAGCTTCTCCGACACACGGATGGCACTCGTCGCTCTCCGGGGTATTCTCCACATAGGTGGGAACCCCACCCACTCCAACAAATCTCCCCCTTCACAACTATGTGGAGGAGGTCGTCATCCCGACGATCTGCCTGCAGTACTCAAACATCTCCCTCGGAAGAACCTTCGTGAGCATGTCCCCTTCATTGTCATCAGTATGAACCTTCTCAAGCGCCGCATCCTTCTTCTCAACCACATCCCGTATCCAATGATACCGAGTCTCGATGTGCTTGGACCGACTATGAAATGTGTGGTTCTTCACAAGGTGAATAGCACTCTGACTGTCGCAAAGCAAAGTATACTGCTCTTGCTTCAGCCCTATTTCCTCAGCAGCACATCACAGCAACTCCTTGCCACCTCCGTCGCCACAATGTACTCTGCCTCTGTCGTCGACAAGGCAACACACTTCTGCAACCGCGACTGCCACGATACCGCTCCTTCAGCAAACATCATCACATAGCCCGAAGTCGATCGTCTCGTGTCTACATCTCCAGCCATATCAGCGTCAGTATACCCAACCAGCTTTAGCTCGTCACCACCAAAAGAAAGTCTCCAATCGGCAGTGCCCTGAAGGTATCGTAGAATCCACTTGACCGCACTCCAATGTACCCTTCCAGGATTTGAAAGGTACCTGCTAACTGTGCCAACTGCATGAGCGATGTCTGGCCTCGTACATACCATAGCATACATAAGACTTCCCACAGCTGAGGCATATGGAACCCGCTCCATATCTTCTTTTTCGTCCTCGGTAGATGGACCCTGCTCCTCAGTGAGCTTAAAGTGAGCCGCAAGGGGGCAACTCAGTTTCTTCGACCGGTCCATACCGAAACGCTGAAGTACCCGATGAATGTACTTCTTTTGGGACAAATATAGCAGCTTGGACTCTCTCTCTCGGCTGATCTCCATCCCAAGAATAGTGGCATTCCTACCCACTAATAGCATATCATCTACATAGAGCAATAAAATAATGAAATCATCCTCGGCAAAATACCTCACAAATGCACAATGGTCCGACGTTATCCGTGCATAACCATGCTCCCCCATAAACGACTCAAACTTCCTGTACCACTGCCTCGGAGCCTGGTTCAGACCATACAAGCTCTTTCTTAACCGGCAGACCAAATGTGACTTGCCCTTCTCACAGAATCCCTCTGGCTGCTCCATATACAACTCCTCCTCAAGATCACCGTGTAGGAATGCCGTCTTCACGTCCATCTGTTCGACCTCCAAGTCGAGACTGGCTGCTAATGCTAGCACCACTCGAATAGACGAATGCTTGACGACCGGCAAAAAGATCTCATCATAATCCACGCCTTTCCGCTGACCGTAGCCTTTGACTACCAGCCTTGCTTTGTATCGAGGGTGAGTAGCATCATCCGTCTGCTTCACTCTAAACACCCATCGATTCTTCAAAGCCTTTTTGCCCTTTGGCAACCGCACCAGCTCATAAGTGGAATTAGTGTGCAAGGAACTCATCTCCTCCTGCATGGCCTCCATCCACTCATGTCTGTGTTCGTCTTCCATAGCCTTTGCAAAGCTTTCGGGCTCTCCCCGTCAGTCAATAGCACATACTCATCCGATGAGTATCTCGTAGATGGTCGACGATCTCTGTCGCTCCTTCTCAGTGGAGCCACTGGTGCTGGCTGTATACCAACAGCCTCCTCCCCTTCAGGAACTGCCTCCCCTGCATGCTCATCCTTCTGAGGGACACCCTGACCACCATCCGCAGGCTGATGATCAAGGATGGGAGCAACTCCATGTACTGGCTCCCCCATAATAGAATCCTCTGCGATGTCCTCTGGAAACTGCTCGAAGCGAAATGACTCTAACTCAGGCAATTTCTCAGCCTCAGAAGGCGTCTCGGAATCCTGAGTGTTGGCCATGGTCTGATCCTCGATGAATACCACGTCCCTGCTTCTGTAGAGCTTTTTTCCTACTGAGTCGTAGAGTCTATAGCTAAACTCATCCTGACCATAGCCGAAAAAGACGCATCACCTCGTCTTCGGCTCAAGTTTGGTCCTCTCGTCCTTCGGTACATGCACGAAGGCCTTACAGCCAAACACTCGCAGGTGATTGTATGACGGCTCTTTGCCGTACCATACTTTGTCAGGCACATCACCCTGCAAAGGAGCACTAGGAGACATTAATAACATAAGCGGCTGTGAGAAGAGCCTCACCCCAATAACTGTTCGACAAGTTTGCTTCTGACAGCAAATACCGCATCCTCTCCATCAGTGTCCTGTTCATGCGCTCCGCTACACCATTGAGCTGAGGTGTCTTTGGCGGAGTCTTCTGGTGTCGTATCCCCTGCTCTCTGTAATAAGCATCAAAGGGACCGATGTATTTGTCGCCATTGTCGGACCGAACACACAATAACTTATTGCCCTCTCTCTTTCAACAGAGGCCTGAAACTCTTTGAAAGTAGGCAGCACCTGATCCTTGGTCTTTAAGGCATAGACCCAAACCTTCCTGGAACAGTCATCAATAAAAGTTACAAAGTAGAAGCACCACCAATAGATTTTACCTTCATAGGACCGCAGACATCCGAGTGAATCAACTCAAGCAACGCCGGCTTCCTTGAACTTGGATGACTTTGGAAAGACACCCTATTTTGCTTCCCAGCTAAGCAGTGCGTGCACTTCTCCAAATTTGT
This sequence comes from Iris pallida, assembly GCA_029216955.1. NCBI lineage: Eukaryota > Viridiplantae > Streptophyta > Magnoliopsida > Asparagales > Iridaceae > Iris > Iris pallida. The sequence continues at coordinate 45,533 of JANAVB010032840.1, forward strand.
AGACTTGAGCCCTGGAATCACCTTCCTGTTTACCAAGTAGCTCATCCCCTTCTCGCTGATATGGCCGAGCCGCCTGTGCTACAACTCGGTAGACGCATCACTGACTGCGTTCACCTCCTGTGCCCCCTGTGCGCTTCCCTCCTATAGTAGAGACCGGACTTCTTGCTTCATCTGGCAATCACCATCGAACCTATGGAAAGCTTCCACTGACTATTTTCGAAGAGACTGAAGAATCCCTCATCATCCAATCTTTCAACCGATACTAGATTGAAACGGATATCAGGGACATGACGAACATCTTTGAGAACAAGAACTACACCCGTCTTCGTCCTCAAATGCACATCTCCAACGGCAACCGCCTTTGACACATCTCCATTGCCCATCTTCAACACTCCACAGTCGCCTGTCGTGTAAGTGGCAAATAGTGCCCTGTTGTGAGATACATGCGCTGAAGCCCCTGAGTCCACCAGCCAAAAATTGTCATCACAGGCGAGGTTTGTGATAACCTCATCACCTACGACGATCACATCGCCTCCATGTATCGAAGCCACCGCTGTAGTGTTCTCATCTTGCTTCCCCTTGTCGCCCTTCTTCTCTCTCTTCCAAGCGAAACAGTTTCGCTTGATGTGGCCCTTCTTGCCACAATGGTAACACTCCGAGTCCTCGTACCAACCCTTGGACTTCCCCCTGCTCTTGTCTCTGCCACCACCTGGACCCCTGCTTTTGCCCCTTCCGTGGCTCTCCGAAACTAGTGCCTCTGAGTGAAGGGATGTGGATGAAGTGCCCTGAGAACGTCTCCGTATCTCTCATCAGTATCCCGCTCTTGGCGAACTCCAGACTGACTACGTCTTCCGGAGCAGAAGCGATCATAGATACTCGTACGGTCTCCCACGAGTCTGGCAATGTACATAGCAACCAAAGTCCTTGAACCTCGTCGTCGAACTTGACTTCCATCGAGGATAGGGTCCACCACGCCTTGGAACTCACTCAAGTGATCCGTAATGGATGCACCATCTTTGTACCGCAGACCCATCATCGTCCGAATTAGGAACAATTTGTTTACCCCGGTCTTTTTCGCGTACAAAGATTCCAGCTTCTCCCACAACGTCTTCGCATGCTCAATATTGGCAACGTAATTGTACACGTTCTCGTCAACGAACTGCCGTATGTACCCACACACCTGTATATGCTCGAAGTTCCAGTCCTCATCGAATTTGTTACTGGGCTTCTCGGATGCAAATACTGGAAGATGCAGCTTCTTGACGAACAGCAAATCCTTCATCTTGCTCCGCCAATAATGGTAGTTGGTACCGTTCAGGTTCACCATGCGCACCGGCTTCGCGTCCATCTCTGCTTCCTGGTTTGACTGTCAACTCCTGACACTTCTTTGAATCCAAAGCTCTGATACCACTCTGTTGGGAACGAAGCGCGGAAACCGTTCCCCCAAACCAGAAAGTCTTGCGAGAGAACCGAGCAAAAGCACACAAACCAAAAATGCCAAACACAATCGTAGACACAAAGATTTTTGACGTGGAAAACCCTTGCGGAAAAAACCACGGGACGATCGGAGTCCAACCCTGAAGAACCTCCACTAATGGAATAAAGAGAATACACTCTCTACAAGCTCCTCCTGGTCCAACACGGATCACCACAACTCACTTGAAAGAAGAAAATTTTTGATTGCGGACTCCGAAGAACAAGGGATGTCGAAAAATTATTCGAAGCAATCTCTCCTTCACAATAGTCCTTAATCCTTCTCTCTCTCTCTCAAAGATTGTAAAGCACACTTTTTTTGAGATGATTTTACAACTAGCATGCATCACCCTTTTATAAGCCCTTGGTAACCCATACATGGAAGGCCAATAATATGGAAACTTCCAATAAAATCAATCATATATTTAATGGAAATCCAATCATAATTAGCTTACCATAATTGGAAATCCAATAATATGGAAAGCTACTATATGAAGGGTCAAATCATAAATATATAATCAAAGTAAATATGGAAATCCAATCATATTTCCTTACCATATATGTACCAAAATAAAATCCATGTACTCCCCAAGCTTCTCCGACACACGGATGGCGCTCGTCGTTCTCCGGGATATTCTCCACATAGGTGGGAACCCCACCCACTCCAACAGTTAGTAGGTCAGTATTCTTCAATGCTCCTACTCAGCTTAGATTCCGAAGGTATGCAACCTAAAGTTTGGCATGTCATAAAGAAATAGTATTAGAAGAGGAAGTCAAGGAACTCATCTAGCATAGCAAGAAGTCCATGATATATGATGGTTGCTCTGGAAATCGTTATATGGTGAGGAAGGAAAGAAATAGGAGGCATTTCAGCAAGTGGAACTTCACAAACTGATCCAGTAATCCTATGCAAAAGAATTCATGAGGATATCACTATCATTATGTCTAAGTAAAAAATTAGCAATTCTAGCACTCGTATCTGTAAATATAATCTAGATACCTTGTAAAAAAAAATCTTTTTTCTAGTACCAATGGAATCATCATTACTATTAGATTCTGACACAGATGCACCAAGCACAAAAAAACACAAAAAAATGACTAAAAAGAGACAAAAATAAAAGTAAACATATGAAGATCCCTGCAGATAAATGAACCTTGAAAAACTTGAGGAGAAGAAAACATGAAGACATATCTGAAACATCAAGATAATATCCAAATAGTGACCCCAAGGGATCCAATCAAGCATGCCACAATGAAGTCCAGGCTGCAAGTAGAAAGGCATTCATCAATTAATGTTGTTGCATTTTTGCAATTCAATGTTCATATAGTACTCTGTCCAAATGGTACAAATTTATTATAGATTATTAACTCTTGGAGCAATGCCAAGAAGATTCAATAGTTTAAAAAAAAATCAAAACCAAAGATTCCAGAATAATGAACCAAAACCCATGAGAAAAATCCCATCTTTAGCAATAAAATAGAAAACAGAAATTTAATAGGATTTAGGGCATTTACCTATTGGGAAAAATCTCAAGAATAACTCTAAAGGAAGGTGTCCTCCTCCAAGTTCTATGGCCAAGTGAGCTCCAAACCTTAGCTAGCTAGCCTCCAAGTCCTTCTTCAACAGCAAGGGATCCCAATGCAAGGGATTAGGTTCAATTTGGGGATAATTTGGATGAATGGTGAAGATTTGGGGAAGAACACTGAACTAGGCTTAATGTGAAATGAAAGGGGGCAAGCATTAATGAAGAGATATTATATAGGGGGGTGTGCCTCTCTTGGGGCCATGTAGGGATTAGGGTTAGGGTTTTGATTCATTAGGTAGCTATGGGCTTCTCTTGTAAGTTTCTACGTTCCTTAGTAAAAGGCCCATGTGTATATTCAAACCTCAAGCTAAAATATCTAACTTAACTAAATACCTAGATATTTCTAACTTAGCCATAAAGTTAACATCTTCTAACTTAGCCTCTATGTTAATGACTAACCCTTAGATTAGGTCAAAACTAGGTTAAGGGCTAACATGACAATTAGCAATCAATTAAATAATAAAAAATTTAAATAAAATCAAATAATTCCTAAATGACCAAAATACCCTCAAAGCCAAAAAGTGGTGCTGACAAATCTACCCTCCTTAAAAGAATTTTGTCGTCGAAATTGAAAGGCAAAACTGAACTGATGAGAAGGATAGACAATCATACCTCAAGGTCCAAAAAGATATGGGTATCGCTTGCACATCTCATCCTCCCGCTCCCAAGTAGACTCTCCTGAAGAATGATGCCTCCATGCGACGCGAACCAAGGGTATCACCTGGTTCCTCAGAACCGTCTCTCGTCGATCCAGAATCTCCACAGGCTGCTCTAGATAGCTAAGAGTAGGTATCACCTCAATCTCTGAGTAATCGAGTACATGGCTAGGATCTGCCACATACCGTCTCAACTACGACACGTGGAATACATTATGGACTCCTACTAATACAGGTGGCAAGTCTAGCCTATAAGCCACGTCACCGACTCTCCCGCTGATCACAAAAGGTCCGATGAAGCGCGGGCTAAGCTTCCCACCCCCACCAAAACGTATCGTACCACGTGTCGGAGATATCCTCAAGAAAACCAGATCTCCAACCTAATCATAAACAAGGTCTCAATTACTATATATTCAAACATGATCAAACAAAATCACAAACAAAACAACTCCTAATTCTAATCTTATCCCCTAAGCTGTACCTCAAACTCCAAAGGCCTGCAGTGGCTATCGGCCCAGTGCCAATATCTGTCCTGCGCTATGCGAAGCCGATCTCTGATGAGCTTCACCTTCTCGGCTGCATCCACAACCATCTCAGATCCCAATAAAGCTTGCTTTCCAACGTCATCCCAAGACAAGGGTGTTCGACATCTGCGCCCGTACAGTGCCACGAATGGTGACATCTCAATGCTGGCCTGAAAACTATTGTTGTATGCAAACTCCACTAAGTGCAGGTGATCCTCCCAGGATCCTCCAAAATCTAAGACACAAGTCCGCAGCATGTCCTCGAGTGTCTGAATAGTCCTCTCTGACTGTCCGTCCGACTGAGGGTGGTATGCAGTACTAAACTTAAGCTGAGTGCCCAAACTAATCTGTAGACTCCACCAGAAATAGGAAGTCACTACTAAAATATGCTCTATTAGCGACGTAATGTAGCGACGGCAAGAAATAACGTCGCCAGTAGCGACGTCGTTTTAAACACGTCGTAAAACGTCGCTGTCTAGCGACGTTCTGCGACAGGAGTGTTCTACGTCGCCGAATAGCGACGTTCAGCGACATATTTTATGTACATGTCGCCAAGTTTGCGACGTTTAGCGACGTCAAAACGTGACGTCGCTAAGTTATTTTACTTGGACGTCGCTATAGTCGCAATTTTTGCGACGGCTAGCGACAATTAATTACGCGTCGCCAATAGCGTTAGCGACGGCACTAAAGTGCCATCTGCGACTTGCCTTTAAGCGACGTCCCATTTTCGTCGCTAATACATCGCTAATTGGTTTTAGCGACGTAATTTCCTTATTTAGCGACATTTCCTAACGTCGCTAAAATGAGTTATTTTTGTAGTGAGTAAAGAAGCTATCCCGATCCGAGACAATGCTCACCGGAACTCAGTGTATCCTGACAATCTGCCGCATATACATCTCTGCTAGCCTCTCAGTAGACGTACCCACTTTAAATGGCAAAAAGTGAGCTGATTTGGTCAACTTGTCTACGATGACCCAAATCGCGTCTTTCCCTCCTGGTGTACGCGGCAATCCAGAAACAAAGTCCATCTTGATGTGCTCCCACTTCTACTCTTGAATGGGCAATGGCTGCAACAAACCTCCTGGCCTCTGCCTCTCTGCCTCTCTGCCTTGACCTGCTGACAGATCAAGCATCTGGCTACGAAGCGAGCTACCTCCCGCTTCATCCCATACCACCAAACATGTTCCCTCAGATCCCTATACATCTTGTTGGCACCTGGATGTATAGAGTACTGAGATCGGTGGGCCTCCTGCATGACCTGCTCCCGAAGCTCTCCGCTGGACACACGCAGTCTGGAACTGTGCCTCAATGCGCCATCCTCTGCAAGAGTAAACTCATCATCCACCAATCCTGCTTGAACCTGCTCTGGATACACCGCAGAGCAACATCTTCGAACTGAGTCGACTTGATCCTCTCCATCAAGTCCGACTGAATCTGAAGGCCCCACATCTGCATCTGAACTCCTGGCACAACCCCTTCGATCCGGGCTCTCCAAATCTGCTAGCAAGTGACGATCTATCGTCAAACACATGGCTGTCGGATACCTACTCAAGGTATCGGCAACCACGTTGGCCTTCCCTGGGTGATACTGCAAGAAAATGTCGTAGTCCTTCATCAACTCCAACTATCTCCGCTGCCACATGTTGAGCTCCTTCTGTGTAAACACATACTTCAAGCTCTTATGATCTGTAAAGATCTCCACCCGCTCTCCGTATAAATAGTGTTTCCATAACTTCAAAGCAAATATAACTGCTGCCAACTCCAAGTCGTAGTTTGGACAGTTCTTCTCATGGAGACGTAACTGCCTGGAAGCATAGGCAATCACCTTTCCATGCTACTGTAAGACACAACTCAAACCCTACCCTGAGGCGTCACTGTAGATGGTGAACCCTCCTGATCATGATGGCAATGTCAGAATCGGAGCTGTCGTCAGCCGCTTCTTTAACTCATCAAAAGTGACCTGACACTCCTCTGACCAGATAAACTTTGCGTCCTTCCGGGTTAGCCTAGTCAACGGCTCTGCAACCCGGAAGAAATCCTGCACGAATCTTCTGTAGTAGCCTGTCAATCCCAAGAAGCTCCTGATCTCCGCTACTGAACTCGGTGTTGTCCAAGCCTCAACTGCCGTGATCTTCTTCGAGTCAACTGAGATCCCATCTCCAGTCACCACATGACCCAAGAAGTCAACTCTATCAAGAACGAACTCACACTTCGAGAGCTTGCCATAAAGCTCCTCCCTCCTGAGAGTCTCCAAAACTACTTAAGTGCTCCTCATGCCACTCCTTGGTCTTCGAGTACACTAGGATATCATCGATGAATACTACCACGAACTTGTCCAAGTACTGGTGGAACACCTTGTTCATCAGGTTCATAAATACCGTCGAAGAATTAGTCAAACCAAACGGCATCACCATGAACTCAAACTGGCCATACCGCGTCCTGAATGCGGTCTTCCGAATATCCTTATTCTTCACCTTCATCTGATGGTAACTTGACCTCAGATCAATCTTAGAAAATACCCTCGTCCTACTCAGCAGATCGAAGAGATCGTCGATCCTCGGCAACGGGTACTTGTTCTTGATCGTGAGGTTGTTGAGTGCCCTGTAGTCGATACACATTCTGACCGATCCATCCTTCTTCGGTACAAAGAGTACCGGTGCACCCATGGTGAAGAAATCGATCAGATGAAGCCCTTGTCCTACAGCTTATCCACCTACTTCTTCAACTCTACCAGCTCGCTGTTGTTCACCCTATAGACGTGCTGAGATATCGGCTCTGCCCTGGGCACTAAGTCTATAGAGAACTCCACGCCTCCATCCGGTGGTAGTCCTGACAAATCCTCCGGAAAGACGTCCATGAACTCTGCTATCAAAAGGTATGGTACTGCATGCTCCTCAACTGATACTTCATAGAAAACTCCGCTACTCTGCTCCGCCTGCCGTCGGGTGAACTCGAACTCTGGCTCTCCAGGTGCTCTGAAAATAACTCTACTCCCACGGCAATCTATGCTGGCGTGGTGCCTGCTCAACCATTTCATATCGAGTACGATATTGTAGTTCGATAATGGCATCACGAGCAGACTTACATCCAACTCTCGGCCTCCCAAATTAACTCTTCGACCCTTGCAGATATCACTAACGAGGATAATACCACCCCCGATCGTGATCTTGCAAGCCCTAGGCAACGATTCAGATACAAGATGGTGTCTAATAGAAAAAGATACAGACACGAAGCTATAGGAAGCTCCTGAATCGAACAAAGCAAGAACTGGAATGGAGTCGAAAAGAATAGAACCTGCGATCAGCTCTCCAATAGCCTCTGCGTCCTCAGCTGTCATGGCGAAAGCTTTCCCTGCTGGCCACCCTAGCCTGCTGCTGATGTTGTACGAACCTCTGCTGCTGAGTCTGCAAGGGTCCCCTCTACTGCCCTGCTGGAGCCTTGGCTCCTGCTTCCTGCACTGCTCGTCCCATGAATAGGGAACACTCATTCAGCTGGTGGTCCGTTGAACCACAGAGTAGGCACCTGCCTAGCCTCTTCCTTCAATCGTTACACCCATGCCCCGGCTTCTTGCAGTAGGCACATCTGGTGGGCCGCTGTCTCGGAGCATGTTGTTGATGTCTCGGCTGCTGCTGCTGCACCTGCTAAAAAGGTGCACGGGCCTGCCCCTGAGACTGCTGAAACGGCCTCTGATGGAACTGCTGCTGAATATGGGGCCTCTTGGCCGGTCCTCCGTTGCCACTGGCTCCATGAGTGTCTCGTCCCCTCTTGAGCTTCAGCTCAAGATCATCCTCTGCTGCTAGGGTACCCACCAGAATCTCCATAAAAGTGGCACTCCGGTCACTCTTGGTAAAGAACTTGATCTCCTTGACTAATCCCTTTCGGAATCTCCGGGCCTTCGTTGTCTCACTGAGTCCCTCAACAAATCTGCCCAGACGGTAGAACTTTCCAGCGTACTCCTCGACAGTCTGACTGCCGTGAACTAAGCTCTCAAACTGCGTCTCCAGGGCGCCAAGAGCTGTGTTAAGGAAAAACTTCTTCTTGAACAGCTTCTTGAAGGCTGTCCAAGTCTGTCCCTCTGTACTGACCCTCGGGTCCGTCTAGTACCATGTGCGGGCCAGGTCCTGCATCTGACTACCTGCCACCTCAATATGCAGTCGTACTGGAATCTCTGCCAGCCAAAAGATCTTCTCGATGTGTTCTATCCAGTCATCCGTATACAGAATCCCCTCTGTGCCGCGGAAGTCCCACGGACGCATCTTCTGGAAGTCCTGAATCCCTGGTATCCTCGGCTGATACTGCTGTATCTGGGCTGCCTGGGGCTGCGCAATGACTCTCTCCACCGTCGTCAGGACAAGCTGATGGGCATTCTCTATGCCTTGCTAAAAATGAACGGACTGCTGCCGCTGGGCCTACACCATCCTCTGAAAGAAGGTGAACAGCTGTGCTGTGTCAACCGATCCTGAAGGCAGCTACTGCTGAGAGAAATCAGGAATGACGGGGAAGGTCTCTGTACAAGCGGAGGTGCACCTCCAAATACAGCAGAGACGTCAACCTGAGCTGACATAACAGGAGCTGCGGTCTCGAGGCCCTGGTGAACAGGATGAGAGGTGGCCGACCTCTCGATAGTATCCCCCAGACCTGAGCGATGAGATCGTCTCTCCATAACCATCCTGATAACAGATCAAACAAGAAACAATTACTGAGAATGAAGCAAAAAATCAAAGGAGGATAGTTTATTTATTCAAAGGAAAGCATTTAATCAACAAGAATTTAGATGGCAAGTATTGGATAAGAGTTTTCCTAATGTAATTGAGTACCACAAAACTATATCCTACATCCTACTACAGGATGTAGTGATACTCTAGTTTGAATACCACTACAAATCTAGACCTACATGGGCCACCACTAAAAATGTGTCACGATCCGTACCCAGTGTAGGGGCATGAGAAGTGGGTACGTCCAGCCTACACCACAGTGTCGGCGGTAGAACGTTGTCTTAGGTCACAACATCTAACACAGTATGAAATATAACTGCACAAGATATACTCTCCGAACGGAGGAACAATAAGATAGGTACAATATCAATCTCAATCTAAGGTAGAAGATACGATAAGATAGATAGATAGATATGATATGAATCCACAAAATGAAATACAAACAGGAGAGAAGTCTAAGTGTCTAAGATAACGTCTCCACAACATCCCAAATAACACAAGATCCCAAATTTATACAAAAAGTATCCAAATGAGATAAGACAACAGAAATAAGATAAAGTCTAAGCTAGCAAGCCTAAACTTTGGGGGTATCATCCTCTACTACTAGTGGATCCTGCTGGAGGTCCAGATCGTAGGTGTCGTCTAAGGCTGCTCCATAGTAAGTGGTACAAAAGGCCTCGTCCTCATCCTCTGTAATATATCAATAGGTCCAGTCATGACAGGAACGAGCACAATATATCTCACGCAGTTCATATCATGTCAGAAAATATAAAACATGCAATAGAGTAAGATAAATAATAACTGAAAGAATGTACATGAAGTAAAAGAGATGACTGTAATGGAAATATCTACTATAAGTAAAGAACTATCAGTGACTAATGATTTAGAGTACAAGATAGACATGTGAACAGCTAGATATGATTCATGGCTATACTACAGAGTTGATTCATGGTTACACTACTTTGGAATTATTCACATAACTATTTCTACTCCTCCATCCCCAATCAATACACAAGGATCGACAAGTTTTGTTAAGATTCATGATTTCACTGTCCCATAAATGAGAGCACGTAAAATTGATTCATGAGGGCTCTGTGAACATGAGAGTACATGAATCAAAGAGTATACATAAATAGTGAAGTCAAACTAGGTCAACTCTGGTCAACTTATGAAGTCAAACTAGGTCAACCAAGCTATTCTAGGTCTAATCCTAGTCTAACAAGTCATTCTAGGCCGAACCAAGCCTATACTAGCAATCAAACACATTATCAAGCCAAAATGAACCACACAAGTCTATATACCATACCTAAATACATGATACATACATACATTACATGTATTCTTACATTACATCTATACATTACATACATGCTTTATAACATACATTACATGTTCATGCATCCATGCATTACATATATACATGTATTCATAACACATATGCATAATTTACATTATACATTGCATTACATATTCATATATCTATACATATTACATTCCTTCATTCATGCATTCATTCAGTCATGCCTTCAACCATATATGAATTTATGTAAAGAGGTACATATATTTGCATACATTCATGTATACCAATGCATTTGATAGTGCATTACATTATTTACATATGCATAACATGCTCACAGTTCAGTTTTGTATACATGCAAGGGGTGACAGCAAGTAGTGTAGGAAGGGGGTTAGTATAGTGTGTGTACAAGGTTGTGGCAGTAGTGATAGGGTGTGTGTGTGTCAACAAGAGTGCAACAACATAGTGAAATGGTGTAATGTGTTACAGGCAAGGGGGCCATGCTCAGGTTCTCAGGAATCAACATATGTACAACCCTATTCTTAGATATTTTAACCAAAATCTCAGTTTAACTTAGCAGTGAATAGACTAATCAGTGTATTGAGTTCTCAGTTTTTCAAATATCCCAAACCCAGTTAACAGTTAATAATGTAAACTAGTTAACATTTTAACATATAAATGTAAAAGACCATAACATATCTACATTACATTATTCAGTTAACAATCTAATATTAATACAAGATCTAAATCCTAAACCCAATCTCAGATTTCAAGTTGAACTCAGTTCAAATCTCAGTTAACAGTCAAAATTCCAGTTCAACATTTCGAAAACTAAAACAAAACCAAATCATCAACCATAACCCAAATCAAAGTGTGTATAGGTAGCATACATCTGCACATGCATATCAGATGGTGTCCACGTGTCTAATCACTGGACATAAAGTGTCCAGAATATACAAAATAGGGTGTATCAGACCCTGTGTTCAGACAGGCTCGTGCAGCCATGTCGACACGATTTGGACACGACACAGTGTCCAAGGGTCCTCATGCTCGTGTATATGTGTAGAGGGGATCTACGGCTAGGAGTCTAGCACACTGACACGAGTCATCGTCGTGTCTGTGCGTGACACGAATCACGTATCAGTCGAAGAAAATCAACAGTACCAATGTAGTAAAAAAATCAGTGCACGTGCGAGAACTCTCTCGACACGACACGAAGTGTCATAAAACTCGAAGGGGGTCCTGACAGTGTCTGCTCCCACCTCTGTTAGCCCAATGATTGTATCATGTTTTGAATATGGATAATATGTTAAGTTTAGCACTTCATTATCACTAATCTTCATACTATCGCTAAAAGCATTTCTACTATACTTATACCTTTGGTGACATGTGTCTATTGGTTTAATATATTGATATGAGCTTATCTATCTTAAATTTAATCGGGTTGCCAAAATCAAAACTATGTTTTTGATTATGGTCATTCAATTAAGTTTAATCATTATGATATCACTAATATTTATGCTATCACTATAGCATTGATACTTAAACTTCGCATAGTCCTAATGTGCTTTTATCATCATTGCTACATGTATATTGCTTTGTTTGTCTAACATATTTGCAGAAAAGCAATTAGCAAGATCAATATGGACATATGCAATGCAATGAAGAAATCATGGTGGGCCAAAGACGACGGATCCCACAAGATTTCTCTGAACCACCCGACGACATCTCCAAAGCCACGCACTCGGGGGTTCCGCTGCCCGGTCAGCGGACGGGGGTCGAGGGGGCAGCGCCCCTTGTCGGGGGTTCGGGGGCGAAGCCCCCGAAAGGTATTCAGTTTTCGCAAACTGGATATCTTTGGACAGCTGCCGCCAAGGGAAAAAACCAGTACCTATCAAAGGAAGAAGCCAAGCCATGCCATCATCATTTCAAGACTCTGAAGAAGCCTGCACCTGCCTAAATCTATCTGGAGTCTGTAATGAGTCTTAGGAATAATTGTAAACACAAGAAATGGATGGTAAAATCGAAAGCTATGGCAGAAATATGCCCAGGATTATTTTTGGTGGAAAACGGCATACCGACGGTATACCGGTGTATACCGGCGATATACCGATTTTTGTTCACAGAAAGTTTCTGTTTACAAAACCGGCATACCGACGGTATACCGGATCATACCGACGGTATATCGCTTCCGAAACGTTGAAATTCTAACGGTCGGATTTCCAGCCATTAATGATCCTAACGGCTATATTTCTAGCCGTTGCAATCCCAGACCGGTATACCGCCGGTATGCCGGATCATACCAGCGGTATGCCGGTTCGTGACTGAAAAGTTGTCTTTGGCTCTTTTCAATGCTTTGGTTATAAATAGCCTTGAACCCCTTCATTCAATATTGATGCTTTGAGCCTAAAAATTTCTAAACCACCAAAGCCTATCCACAAACAACTCTACAAAGCTTTCATTTGCCATCCACAAATTGTGTTAGAGTTATTGAGTTGAAAAGAAAGATCTTCATCCTATTGTAAGGAGATCAAAACCTATTGTGAAAGGTTGAAGTTGGAGAGTCTTCGTATCCAAACTCTCGGTTGAAGTTGGAGAGTCTTCGTATCCAAACTCTCGGTTGAAGTTGGCGAGTTCTTCGGATCCAAACTCGTGTTGAAGTTGGCGAGTTCTTCGGATCCAAACTCGTGTGTAACTATTTACTCAAATAGTGGATTAAAGCCGGAGAGACTTCCGGGACTGGAGTGCCTCTTGGGAGGATACCAGGATACATCGTGTGTCGGTATTGTTATTGCTTCTTCTCTTGCACTTATAATTTTAAATTGTCCATTAGCTTGTGCTAAGTGCTTGATTAGTTAGCTTGACCCTATTCATCCCCCCTCTAGGGTTCCTACAACCTCTGTGCCAAGTGGCACGTGTCCACGTGGCCTACACAGGAAGAAATTGAGCTCGGGTAGCAGGGGATCACAGTGTCCCCTGCGCTGTGTCCAAACAGCAAGTTCGTGTCCAATTTGGACACGAACTGCACAGTAAATTTAGCTCAGTCATAAACAAAATCAAAAAGCACCTATAGATCTACAAATTTGTTCAAATACATTTCAAAAATACGAATAATAACCTCTTTGAGGCATTTCGTCAAATATATAGGCATAACCACTGATACGTGTCCGATACGGACACCAAACCAACTCTATTTCCTACCAAACTTCACGTACAGCTAGGAAACACCTAGATAGATGCATCTATGGAAAGAAAAAGAAATTTAATAGGATTTAGGGCATTTACCTATTGGGAACAAATCTCAAGAATAACTCTAAAAGAAGGTGTCATCCTCCAAGTGCTATAGCCAAGTGAACTCCAAACCTTAGCTAGCTAGCCTCCAAGTCCTTCTTCAACAACAAGAGATCCCAATACAAGGGATTAGGTTCAATTTGGGGGTAATTTGGATGAATGGTGAAGATTTGGGGAAGAACACTAAACTAGGCTTAATGTGAAATGAAAGGGGACAAACATTAATGAAGAGATATTATATAGGGGGTGTGCCTCTCTTGGTCGGCCATGTAGGGATTAGGGTTAGGGTTTTGATTCATTAGGTAGCTATGGGCTTCTCTATTGGTAAGTTTCTAAGTTCCTTAGTAAAGGCCCATGTGTATATTCAACCCTCAAGATAAAATATCTAATTTAACTAAATATCTAGATATTTCTAACTTAGCCATAAAGTTAACATCTTCTAACTTAGCCTCTATGTTAATGACTAACCCTTATATTAGGTCAAAACCAGGTTAAGGGCTAACATGACAATTAGCAATCAATTAAAATAAAAATTTTAATAAAATCAATAATTATCGAATGACCAAAATACCCTCAAAGTTAAAAAGTGGTAGTGACATCCCCATTTCCTCAAATCTCCTCCAAATTGAGCCTAGTCTTTTGTATTGCACTCCCTTGTTGTAGTGGAGACCATTGGAGGCTAGCTAGCAAGGATTTGGGAGCTCTTTGGACCATAGCAATTGGAGAAGGACCTCATTCCTAAGCTTTTTTATTGAGATCTAACTCTCAATAGATAATAGCCCTAAACTCATTCAAATTTCTTTTTCTCTTCATGAATGCATGCATCTAGGCACCATGGACCTGTAGACCAAGTTTGATAGGATTTAGAGTCCATTTGGTATGCGTATCGCATATGTATCGGAGTGCTAGTATAAGTGTTTGATGAAATGCCTCAAAGAATTATTTTATTATGGTTTTCAAAACTAATTTCACTTTCCTGTAGCCCTTCATGTGTTATTTGATATTTGTGGACACTGAGTTAATTTTGATTCGTTTTCGTGTCTAAACGTGGACACGGGACACAGCACGAGCCCTCGTACGGCTGTCCTGCTACCCGACATAATTTTCTCCCCATTCTGGACACGTGGACATGTGCTACTTGGCACAAAGGTCGGGGACACGACTGACATCGTGTCCCCCAACTCTCAGGTCGATTGGTGTCGTGTTGGACACGCAATCGAGGCCACACGTATTTTGCACACATCGTGCACAGTCGATCAATGGCTTTGATACATCTTTGCCATTTGGACATGACACATCTTGGGGTCTGTGCAGGCACCCTAGGACCTAGCCCTAGACCTCCTAGCCATGTGCATGAACACGAGGCTCCTCGTGTCATATGTCGAGCCCTATCGAGCCCGACATGGCCGCACGACACTGTCTTTTGAGTATTTTGCTGATACATTGCTATTTGGTGCTTGGACACTTTGGCTCGAGCTTGTTTATATTAAACTTGAGCTTGGATTGGTTTGAGCTCGAGCTTGGCTTGATAAGTAAGCTTGATTTAAGCTTGATAAACAA
This sequence comes from Iris pallida, assembly GCA_029216955.1. Taxonomy (NCBI): domain Eukaryota; kingdom Viridiplantae; phylum Streptophyta; class Magnoliopsida; order Asparagales; family Iridaceae; genus Iris; species Iris pallida. The sequence goes on from JANAVB010032840.1 coordinate 60,635, forward strand.
GCTCAATAAGCTCAAATTTAAGCTCGTTAAACTTGATTTCACACTCGCTCAACTTTATTTCAAGCACATTAAACTTGATTTCAAGCTTAACAAGCTCGATTTCAAGCTAGTTAGGTTTGAATTCATACCTATAATATTAACAATTTATTTATAAACATTTAATTAAAAAAGCTTCTTAAATATCAATTATTAAGGACATATAAATATATAATGCACACAACCATATTGTTATAAAACATATGCAACATTATAATTCAGCAAAAAACAAACTAGCTTTTAAACAAGCTCCCAAACGAGCTCCCAAACGAGCTTCTAAACTAGCCAGCTCGCGAGCTCAAACGAGCCTAATACTTCTAAGCTTGAGCTTGCTCATTTATTAAATGAGCTCGAAAATGAAGCTTGAGCTCAGCTTGTTTACTAAACGAACTGAGCTCAAACGAGCTTTTATCGAGCCGAGCTTCAAGCAGCTCGTGAATGGCTTGGCTCATTTGCAGCCCTACACACACCCTATCTACATATATCATCAATGGCTAGGGAGGGGAAATGATTTGGGGATCTGAAGGAAGGGATTGCAACAGTTCTTTGCTGAGTCGGGTTAGAACAGAACCCGACCCGAAATCCTTTCCCAAAAATAATAATAACTTTATTAATTAATTGGGATGATGGCTTAATTGAAAGTAAATATTCTTACCTACCAACCTATTTCAGTTTTGTAGTTTCATATGATAATAAGAGACAAATATAAAATACAAAAAAAAAAGACAAATACAAAATGTTCAAATATTCCTCTACATATATGGCTTAAAAAGTAAAAAAATTGAATCTATATAAAAAATATAATTTTTGCACCCATAAAAAATAGAAGCAGCTTTGCAGGATAGAATTTTTTTGCTCCAGTATGCTTAATTTGACCTTCTTCATTAAGAGCCTCGTTGTCACGAAATTCGGAAAAAAGTTTGCATCTTTTCGTCCTAGTAGGCCCCTGTTCCGTCAGAGATCTCTCCATTTTCTCTAGTTCTTTCAAAAAAATTGTTATTTTCATAACTTTATCTGTGTTCTCATGCTAATTCTTGGATTTATCACAAAAGTTTGCTTCTTTTGGAATAATTTTGATGTTTTGAAGTGATTTTTTTCCTTAAGTTCCTTTGTCAGATTTATCAGAATCGAGTAAAAGTTTTTTTTTTTTTTGCAATCGGGTCGAACGCTCATCGATTTTAGTTGATGGGTCACTAGGAAAACGAAATAATATGTTGATATAGGAAGAGGGTTTTTAAATCTCCTTTTGTTGGAAAAGGTTTTTTTCAGTTTAACTCTCTTTTTCAACAGATATAATTCAAAGAGAACTACTAAGGGGCTGTTTGGGTAGTGATAAGTGTATTGAAAGTGGCATGAAACTGTTACTTTCGATGTATTTAGCCATTGAAAAGAAAGTTTTAGCCTGCGTTTGGTAGCAAGGGTGGAAAAGTGGAAGGAAGAAAAATAGAGTGATGTATTTTCCTTCCACATGGAAAGGAAAGAACATTTCCTTCCTTCATATTTGGTATGAGGGATGGAAAATGGAAGGAGAGAATTTTAAAATAAGTATGTTAAATACTATCTAGGTTTATTTGTTAGCTATAGAGATGATTGATATCTCAGTTGTGCATGCCACAATTGCATCATGTATGGTGTAATTAATGTCCTGTCCCGCTTAGCTTAATCGGAGGAATCGAAACGCCAACGGCGCTCGGACTTAGTCATGCAACGGCTACTCGAAGACCTGCTCAGTCGAGGCGACTCCTCGCTTAGGTAGGTGGCTTCGGTGAACTTGCCTCAGATTGGCCTTTACTCTAATAAAACGAAACCTTTCAAATGCACAAGTAGGCTTGATAATAAAATAGACGAATCCACATAGCTAAGGGAATAATCCCAACTTGGGTTAGACTGAGTTAGAACATGGAAAGGTCCCACAGTCGGCTTACAAATATCGCACGACGTGCTTTCAAAATGACACCCGGTCCTTCATCCCGTGGCTTAGGAGAAGGAAAGTTGGTCTAAGTTGCCACAAAGCTATGAAATTAGCCTATGTCAGAGGCGTCGCACACATAAACGCTTAATGAAGCATGCACGGTCCAATCGTCCAAGGCTTGAACATAGCTTTTGCTGTCCCACAGGTTAAGTTATATCGCACGGCTTGTGGCATAAGTCTGGGCATACAAATAACTTGGTTGTTTAAGTCGAACGCGCGCACGGCACGTTCCCACGGTGCAAGACTTGATATAGCCTTTGCTCGTCAAGTTGTTGCACGACCAAGTTAGGCAAAGTTATGCTAGGCTATCGAAGTCATAACAAGTATTGTCCTATGTTTTTTGCAGTTGTCAAAATCACATAGTCCCATGATCTCAAGGCTCGTCATATAAAGTATGACTTGGGTGATAGTGTCGCGTAGAACCTAAGTCAGTCTAAGGCACGAGTCTCGTTCGGTTCAAGGATAAGTGTGCCACGGTCTATGGGACACAAATGAATACGTTTGTTCAGGTCTATCTGGAAGTCTATGCAATAGTTGTTCCCTGTGTTTCAAAGAATGTAACGTACACGCGACCGTTGGTCGCCGAGACCGGTCCCGTGGCTTGGGAGTCTCGTATGAAGAATGGAAAGCATGGACATGGATAAAGAAGTTTAAGGAAGAGAAAACAAGGTGTATCATCTGTAGGTCTTGCATTTACATCGAGTCTAGAAGTCGTCGTAGGTGCGTGGTCATGGACAACTTGTCAACAAGGTGTAGTCTTCTCGAATGATCGCCGAGGCACCGGGATCATGTCGGCCCGGGAGAAGCGAGTTATAGTATGCGCCAGTTATGAATCAGTACGTGCCAGCAGCGAATCGGTACGGGTAATTTTGGAACTTTTGCATGCGCGCAAAAGGATTCGCCGCCTAACCCAGCTATAAGTTCAAGATAGCTTGACATTACTAGTGATCTTTCATATAGATAAGCTGGCGTGCTAAGCGGCAATCCGCATGCATGTTGTCGGTCGAATCAAAGATAGTACAAGCATGGCACAAAGTGAGTTAAGTAGGTGTACATGGTTGCAACACCATTATGGAGCCTAAGATTGGCTATAGCAAGGACACGTGCTTCGGCACGAAATATGGCATTGAGTATTAAGTCGTTGGCATAGAGTTGCATAAGTCAGACTTGAGTCATTTCGAGTTAAGTCGAAAAAGGGCCGTAAGGCAAGTTTGGTTAAGTCATGATAAGTAATGAGGCATGATCACACTATTATAGCATGAGTATAAGCAAAAGACTAAGCGGGAGGCACTGCCTCAATTATATTTAAGCACGAATAGAGTTTATGGCATGACCAAGTCGTTGCATCCCGAGGTATGGCACAAAAGATAAGTATGAGTCGACACTATGATGTCGTTGGCACGAGAAGGGTCTAAAGGTATAATGATAAGCAAGTTATCAGTACAATCGCATGATGACGGGCTAGGGACACAAATAGGTCAAGAGTCTCTGTCCCAAAATCGATCCTAAGGTAAGAATAGAAAGACAATGATAAAGGGGTTACATTGCACAAAGTAAATGAACGTGTTGATTTTGTATTGGTGGACGATGAGATCACTCTACCAGTACAGTTGAGTACTGACACCTACACGATTTTTATGTACAGGCACAGGTAGAAGCTCGTTGGCCGGAGCTCGTATTGATGCGTCGAGGCACGGAGTTCCTTGGCGTTTCGAGGCGTGCAGCCGCTTGGAGTCGGAACTTATACGGGAAAATATAGACATCGCCTATCTGAAGCATCCGTTGGCTCGTCGCATTGTACTGAGAGATGAGAGAGAGTTGAGTGACTTATATTGTGAGAAGAGTGAGACTGAGCGATTGTAATCAAGGCCTCGTGCCACATTGTAACCTTTATTTCAATATCAATAAAGATTATTTTGAATGACTTGTGTTTTGCTTCAAGTTTCTGCTGGTGTTATTCAATATTTCTGCTTGGGACTTCTGTGCGACGACCCTGTCGCTTAGCCTGTAATCGGTCGTTATGGAACCCATCTTTCGTGAGCGCAATCTAGGCTCACGCGGCATCATGCCTTAGCAAGGACGATCGGTCCTACGGGACCGGGATGTAACATAATGGTATCAGAGCACGGTTTTACGTTATTGGACTTTCGATTGAATTCATTAACTCTAATGTTGTTCCATAAACTCTGATTTGTTTTTGCAATCGATATCATTGGTGCACTCTCTCTCAAATGTCCCACGGGCTGTCCATACAATAATTCTAATATTTTAAAAATATTATGAAGGAACAATTGGTTGAACAAAGTTAACTTCAAATAAGCACGTACGGTTGGCTAAGTCGGGATGGGCATATACACCAAAAATTGAGTCGACCTTAGAAAAAGTCGTATACGAAACTCGAATTATTTCAAATGGGATCGAAATTGACTTGACTTATAGAATGCGGGATGGCTATAGATAGGAGTGCCATCAGACGATGTTATCATCGATGCGATATAGATGAGCGTGCTTGGATTTTGAGGAATGGTTCGAACAGAGATTCGAAGTAATCGAGATTCAAAACTTGTTTTGAGGATTTGTTGAATGACTTCATCCCTGAGTGGTGTATATATGGGATAGCCTCGGGGATCTCGATCGATTGAGGATACGGGGTGCCAACGAGTCTATCAGCAAGCGACGAGTACATAAAGCCTTAGAAAGAGTGTTTCAAAGTTAGTCATGACATGATAGCTAGCATGAAATTGATTTGAATGAACTAGAAACAACGCTCACCGAATTGAGTAGGTAAAACTGAGTCGAGGAAAAGTTAAGGTGTATGAATGGATGACTCGATCGAGAAAATCGATATGAATCGTATACGAAAAGTTGGCACGATTGGATATTAGCGTGCATGAAAATAATTCAAATATTTGAGGATGACTCTAAGGATTGAAATAGATGTTACTCGATGAATTGAGTTAGCATAGATCGATACGACTTGAGGAAATTGTTGCTCGATGACTTACGATAGATGGATAAACATACGTGATTTTGGGTTTGAAAGAATTAATCTTAAATATCGAGGAGATTGTGGTATATCCAATTTGGATGATAGCATCAGTTGTACGACTCGAAATTCATTACAAAGGAAGATCGTCAGGTTACGAATATCATCGATGGTATTGAAGCGTATCAAAGATCGATGTACGATAACTCGGGATACTCTGATTCAAGGAATGAAGATCATGTAAAGTGTTATTATTTTGATGGATGCTATACTTGGGATTTTGATTGAAATGAATGCTTGGATGAAAATGATCGTGTCTTGATTCTTTGATGATAACCACAACGTCGACGATCTTGTCTTGCATGAGCACAAATTCAGCCTCGCATATGCGTCACATCAGATTTGAGGTGATCATTCTGCGTGAGCGTGAGCTGACATGGTGATTCATGTCGCGGGAATGATCGAACTCAGGAGATCAGGATATGGCAATTTGGATTACTTCGACTTGTGGTTTGATACGAAGGTAAATTTGAGGATTTGTCGGACTTGTGATTGACGATTAAGTAAACTTGAGGATTGAGTAGATCCAATCTACGTATCGAAAATAAATTAGTCTAGACTCAATGCAAGATTTATGCCCCGATGAGAACGATTATCCTGCGGGAGCGTGGTATGGTGATTTCATGTCCACCGCGGATAATCAGACTTGTGTGAGATTAGGGCGTGACATATTGTTATGCTAGACGACCTTATGATCGAATACGTGAATTATGATAAATGACGTAGGAAATATGAAATGAGAATTATGGTTTAGCGATGAATCATGTC